>OMOU01065017.1:0-10094 GCA_900312585.1 Malacocephalus occidentalis | reverse complement strand
TCCCGTATATTTACACACACTACATGCACGCAACTATTGAATACACTATACAATAAACTATACCAAGAGCCTTGGATACAAACGTCTACATAAAGTTGTACTACTGTATATACTGTAATATGCATGTATTGTCACTAATCAAATAATAATAAAGTTGTAGTACTGCAATATTTACCTTCTGAAGAGTTTTTACTGGTGGAGCACAGCTGGCTGGCACTGGCCTTTTCACTCTAGACAGACAGACAGGCAGTCAAGCAGGCAGACAGACAAGCATGCCGAGACACAGAGAGACAGATGGGGGAGACAGGTGCATTGGCTCTTTGAGCCGTCCTCAGGAGAGAGACGGGCAGCAGTGAGACAGGTACCAGAGACCACTGGCAGGCAGGCAGGCAGGCAGGCAGACAGGCAGACAGGCAGACAGACAGGCAGGCGTCTCACCTCTTTGAGCTGTCGGAGGAGGTTCCTCTTGGCCAGCGCCTCCTCGGCCTGCTGCTCCTGGGTCAGCAGGCTGTAATCCCGGCAGCGCTGTGGCTTCACGCTCATGTGAGGGGAGACACGCTCCCCCACACTGTGGAACACCAGGTGGAGGGCGCGGGGCAGGAGGCCCGCATCGCCCTCCGGACCTGGGGAGAAGACACACCTTTTATAGAACCTCAAGCATATCTGTACTACCTCAAAAGACACATTTAATACACCTGGACATCAAGCACACCTGTACTACCTCAAAACACACCTTTAATACACCTGGACATCAAGCACACCTGTACTACCTCAAAACACACCTTTAATACACCTGGACATCAAGCACACCTGCACTACCTCAAAACACACCTTTAATACACCTGGCCATCAAGCACACCTGTACTACCTCAAAACACACCTTTAATACACCTGGACATCAAGCACACCTGTACTACCTGAAATCACACCTTTAATACACCTGGCCATCAAGCACACCTGTACTACCTCAAACCTTATACGAATGATTCAGAATGAATGCAGAAGGAGGGTTGTGGTGAAGATGAAGGAGTGGTGGAACAAACCTAGGAAGGTGAAGGTCTTGCCAGTGTTGCTGACCCCATACGTGAACACCAGGGAGTTTCCCCCTTCCAGAACATGCCTGACCCGGTCCTTCACCGTGCCCTCAAACAGGTCCTTCTGGCTGGTCTCTGGACCGTACACCTGGAGCAGGAGCCAGAACCAAAGACAGGCGTCACTCGGATGATAAAGAAATAAAACAGTCAAAACAAGTACATTTTATTTGTATGGCCATGAATCCGTTACAGTCTCAAAGTGAGGACAGACTAAACCATCACTTCCATTCATCATATGGACAGACCGCCAGGCCTGGGCGGTATGTTGGAGCTACTGACCTGTTGCGTGCCGTGTACCAGTACTGACCTTGGAGAAGTGGAAGCGCTGGCCAGTGGAAGGGACAGACTTGTCGCTGATTCTGGACGAGGCGCTGGGAGGCTTCAACAACACTGTGTCAACAGACTCCAGCTTCACACAGTCCTACACACACGCACACACACACACACACGCACGCACACACACGCACACGAGGACTCAACTCAATGATTGTACAAACAATTACAGTAACCAGGTTGCAGATCAACATTTGTCAGTTCCATTTGTGAAATATGACATAGATATAAGTCAGGTATTAGTGATTGACATATGCGAAAATCTTGTATATAAAAAAAATATATATTAAAAAAATAAAAACATTTCTTTTAGGCCTCTCTGCCCAATCAGGGCACCTCTACTCTGATCGGTTCAGGCAATCCATCTTGGATTAGCCATTAGCTTCACCAGAGGTGCATGAATGCAACAACTGGCAGTCGACTTGACCCAAATCTTAGGGTACCACCCTAATGGTTGCCTCTGACTCCAAATCTCCACCCCCTCCTCTAAACCAGGAAACGCTCCACATAGTAGGCCTAGTACATATGAGTATATACAGCATATTCAGTCATATGAGAGTAGATACCTGGGATTCTCCTCTGTCGCTCTCTGCTGTAGTGAAGGGTCTGATCCTCAGATAGACCTCCAGGTGTTCCTTCTGATTCAAGATTAAAGAACGTTAATTGTCACGTACACATACGGGATGTGCAGTAAAATAAAAAAAAGGTGCACATGATGTCCAGCGGAATGTGCAAAAGAACAATACAATACAATACAAATAACACGACTTGAATTGTTCTGCTCCACCAGCCCGTCCTGCTGGAGAACGCCACCCAACAACATATCACATCGCATAGGACCTAGAATACACACCACCGGGCATGGAACACCTAGAATGCCACCATTCTAGGTCTCGCCAACATGCGAGACCCTACAGCACTACAAAAGAGACATCCCCTAGAACACACACCACCTAGAAGACCACCCAAAACACATGACCTAGAACACATACCACTCAAAACACATGACCTAGAACACATACCACTCAAAACACATGACCTAGAACACGCACCACCTAGAAGATCACCCAAAACACACGCACCACCTCGAACATAACATAAGGCCATTAGGCCATTTCTTGTATCTAAAATCGTATACATCAACCATATACATGATAGAAATTTGATGATTATTAATGGTTATTATCGACACTCCTGAGTCCTAAATGAAAATTGCTCTCCAGGCGCAGTCCAGTTGAAGAGCTTTTCTTCTCTTATTTCTTTAATCAGACAATCAGGAATATAAAATCAGGAACCTCTGCCTAGGAGCAAGGCTTTTTAGCAAGGCACTGAGGTTGCAGAGCAACACAGCAGAGAAACACAGAGGGGATGGAGGCTCACCTGGGGGTCTGGCAGGGCGCTGAACTCCATGAACAGATCCTTTTTGAGATCATCCACCGCATTGCACATGTTTTAACCGGACCCGGGTCCCGGTTGACAGCCTCAAGGAGAGCCGGTAGAGCTGCCACCAGCCTTGATCATTCAGCACCGCGGGGGGGGGGGCAGGTGTCAGGTCGGCCTAAGCTAACACAACCAACTAACCACACGGAACATATGACACGACGAATAACCGGCTGTCAAAACGTTAACTACCGATAACTAAGAATAGGTGTAGGCTACGCTGTCGATACGTTAGGTTTTATGAAATTTCTGTTTCCATTGGCTCCCGGAATTCACGTCAAACGAACAACAACAAACGAGACGTAGCTGTGCAGCTGAAGGTGTCGCGGTCTTATTTTGAATCAGGCACATCTGACCAATCACAGTCACTGCGGAAGTAGATTTTCTTTCTGCGGATTTTACAATGGCGACGATCAGCCGAGAGAGGAGATTACCGCCGCCTAGAGGCCATGTAGGTCGGGTGCGTGCACTATTTGGCCCAAACTAAAGCCTATCGTTCTTTAACCCCATTGGTGTCATGATATATGTCACGATATCTTCAATCAAAAATTCACATCTAGATTAATCGTATTGAGATATCAATTCATTTTGCACATCAATCATATCGATCATATCATTTATCATAATCATATTTACATTACCTATCTATCTATATTCACGTAAATTCATCATGTGTCTCTGTGTTGTAGCAAACCACATATATTTGACAGTACGGATGTATGGTATGATAGAGAGATGGAGTGCAAGGGATGGAGAGATTTTCAGGGTTATTTTTTGTTTACAGTTTTTTTCAACTACCTCCCCAGCACAGACTACGTCACACGGGGCTGGACCCTTCACCCTGCATAATGGTGTAACATACAACAATCTATAGCTTCAATATTGTAGCATTTCTGCATGTATAATAATGGTGACGGAAATGGGTGATGACGAATCATTCCATGGTCTAATCCCAGGACATTTTGGAAGGGATGGAGAGATTTTCAGGGTTATTTTTTGTTTACAGTTTTTTTCAACTACCTCCCCAGCACAGACTACGTCACACGGGGCTGGACCCTTCACCCTGCATAATGGTGTAACATACAACAATCTATAGCTTCAATATTGTAGCATTTCTGCATGTATAATAATGGTGACGGAAATGGGTGATCATTCCATGGTCTAATCCCAGGACATTTTGGTGAACTCGACCCTATCCCGACCGAGAGACAGAGAGACAGAGAGAGAGAGAGAGAGAGAGAGAGAGAGAGAGAGAGAGAGAAGAGGAGATTCCCCTGACCTGCCAAGACAGATGACCTTCCTGGTGCATGTGTGTGTGGTGTGTGTGTGTGGTGTGTGTGTGTGGGCGAGGGTCATTTCCGTGGATTGTTGCAATCTTTGAGAAAGAGGATGTGGAGAGAGAGAGAGAGCATGAGAGAGAGAGAGAGAGAGAGCCCTGACCCAGTGGGTGTCCTGGGGGAGGGGCATGTCCTGGTAACAGGCTGCCCTGATCCTAGAGCCTCACAGCTGTCTGTCACCCAGACCAGACCAGACCTACCACAGACCTACTAGACCTACTCAACCTCCTAGACCTACCAGAGCAACTAGACCAGACCTACCAGATTGACGAAACCTACTAGATCAGACCTGTCAGACCTACTAGGCAAGACATATCAGACCTACTAGACCAGACCTACCAAACCTATCAGACCTACCAGACCTACTAGACCTACCAGAGAAGTCTTACCAGACCTACTCAAACTAACAGACCTAATAAAGCTATCAGGACAAACCTACCAGATCTACCAGACGTACTAGACCAGCCCAGCCAGGCCAGATCTACTACCAGACTGGACTACAAGATAGCAAATCAGACTAGACCAGACCAGACTTAAGGAGACCAGACTGGGAGTCCAGGATGAGGGCTCTGGGAGGACTGGTTATGGTTGTGGTTCTATTGGTCAGAACCCACTGTGATCTCCGGGCCAGAGACCCCGGGGAGGAGGAGGAGACAGAAGGAGGAGCAGGAGGATGGGGGCAACGGGAGATCCTGCTGGATGACCTCCTGGGTCAGCCAGAAAACACACCACCTGGTCCAGGATCTGAAAGACCTCCAGCAACCCCCCCCACGCTCACCGGGTGAGTGTGTGTGTGTTCTAGTTAAGGTTCTTGGAGGTGATGGTTTGAGGTTATGGTCCTAGAGGTCATGGTTCTAGTTATGGATCCCATTACGGTTCTCGGTGGTTATGGTTCTAGGTGTGTTATAGGCCTTCTAAGAACCCAGTGAGGAGAAATCCTGAGGAGGTGGATGTTTTTCTTTCTTGAAGACCTGGTGATTGGTTGACCCCAGACCATACATCACAAACCAAACGGCTGATAGTCCCTGGTGGCTCTGACACAACAAGCAGCGGTGAGCCAACGCTCTCTAATGGGGAACAGACGCATGGGGCTGTGCTCTGGTGCTCTGGCAACAGAAAGTTGAGCAGGGATGAAGATGAAGAGGCCACATTGAAGAGTGCCTTTGCATTGCAGCATCGGGTCCCTTCTGTTGCCATGTCCCTGCTATGTGTGCAGAGACACATGTGAGATGTGACGTCGTTCCTGCAAGGGCGTAGTAAAGGTCGCGTTGGAACGCATGGCTCTGAGCAGAGCTAACCTTTCATCACAATCACTGGGACACATTCTCCAGCTCCTGCGTGTTTAATGTCACTAGTTTCCACGTTTCCCCCGGTGGGCCGGCTGCTCCCCGTAAACCAAAGGATACAGGAAGTCTGCTCGCTCTGATATGCTCACTTCCTGCGGCTGTTATAGCAACATTCACCCACACACACACACACACACATATGCGCACACACAATGCACGTACGTATACACATACATACACACACACACACACACACACGCGTACAGACAGACCTGTGTCTCTCGCAAAAACGGCAGCCATTTTAGGAGTCCACTTCCTGTAGTCCGTCATGATTGAAGGTTCTAGTGCTGTCTGTCTGGAGGCAGCAGCTTCTAAGTGAAATGTTGAACATTGTCGGATGAATTCATCGCCAGAGTTTAAGGAAGTGTACAAACATTTCTGTGTGCTCGTGCACATGTTTGGACCAGACTTTAAACACACACATCACTAATTAACCTTTAGCCATGAACACACACACATACACACACACACACACACACACACACACAGGAAGGTGTGCTCCTGGAGGATTGCAGTGAGTCATGGGCGACAAAACACACCTCACATTGTCTGAGACAGGCAGGCAACAACACTCACACTGTGTGTGTGTGTGTGTGTGTTTGTGTGTGTGTGCACATGTGTGTGTGTTGCAGGAACTGGTGTGCATTCGTCCAGCAGCGTGTGGTGACATCGGTGGTGAAGTGTGGGACAGAGAAATACACCATCAGGTCCCCATGTCCTCCTGAGACCCCCCTCTGTCAGCTAGTCATGTAACACACACACACACACACACAAACACACACACACAAACTGACCGCTAGTCATCGATCTCTCACACAAACACACATACACACCCCCCCACACACACTGACACCCACACACACTGTTGCATGTACCTGTATATGTCGTGTGTGTGTGTTGTCTCCCAGGTACCAGCTGTCCAGTCGGCCTGTGTACCGGCAGCAGCGGAGGGTCTTCACTGCTCTCCAGTGGAGGTGCTGTCCAGGCCACAGTGGACTGTCCTGTGAGGACTCAGGTACCGCGCTGCCGCTGGGACTATGGGCAAGGCACCGGCACGAGCAGCCATGCCACACGACATATGGACAATATCGAGTGAATAGTGTTGAAATAAGAATCCATATCTATAATATAAGGTGTGTGTTTTGCCTTCCTGCTTGGGTCCTAGTGGCTGGAGATCTGGTGATGGACTCTGGGGCGACTGATCGAGCTGAGATTGGTGTGAACGGTACTGAACGACCTCTGAATGTCTGAATGACATGTGCACTGGAACTGTTTCCATGACAACCCCTCTTTGTGTGTGTGCATGTGTGTGTGTGTGTGTGTGCATGCTCCAGACACACAACTTCACCATGGCAATCATAACCCTGGGAACCCACAACTTCACCATGGCAACCATGATCCTGGGAATTCACAACTTCACCACGTCAACCATGATCCTGGGAACCCACAACTTCACCACGGCAACCATGACCCTGGGAACCCACAACTTCACCATGGCAACCATGATCCTGAGAACCCACAACTTCACCATGGCAACCATGATCCTGGGAACCCACAACTTCACCATGGCAACCATGATCCTGGGAACCCACAACTTCACCATGGCAACCATGACCCTGGGAACCCACAACTTCACCATGGCAACCATGATCCTGGGAACCCACAACTTCATGGCAACCACCACCACTCAAATGAAGCCCAGAAACCTGACCTCCACCGTAAGAGCTGCTGCACATGAGCAACCTTTGACCTCCTGAATGTAGTGAAGAGGTCCTCGTGGGGATGGTATGTCTCACACTGTGATTATGAGGACATTGTGTCTCAGACTGTCTTTGTGGGGACAGTATATCTCAGTGGACAGACATGGATGGACGTGTATATGTTACGTTTGTGGGATTGTTATGTCTCAGGTCGTGTATAGACGTGTGTGTGTGTTACGTTTGTGTCCCAGATGAGGCTTCTCTGCTGGCTCCGGCCGTGGCAGCGCTGGTCTTGGCTCAACTGAACCCGATTCTGGAGGGCTTCAACCGCTCCCTGGTTTTCCTGAACTGGCGGGTCGGGAAGCTGGCCGAAGAACTGACCCAGTGGAGCTCTGGAGGGGAGGAAGAGTTAGAAGTCCAGGCAGCCAGTGAGTGTGAGAGCAGGCTGGAGGAAGTGCTGGAGGAGGTGGAGGAGGTGCGCCGGCTGCTGGACAGCCAGCGCACTGGGATGGAGGAGCGACTACACTCCCAGCATGTAATGTTGCAAGACAACCTCGAGACCTTCAAAACAGAAGTGGACGTGAAGTTCGAGCTCACCACGAAGATGATGCAGGTGAGATCTAAGACTTGATCTGAAGGCAGTGATCGAGTCAGGCTCCCTGATCTGTTGGGGGAAGGGCATTCCATAGCCGAGTCAACCTGACCCTGGTTTGAGGATAGGCCAGAAGAGGCCTTGTGTCAACAGATCTCAAATTGTGGGCTGGAGTGTAGGAATGGAGAAAGCGCATGGTAGGTGTGGAGTAGGATCTTGTTGGATCCCGTATTTAATTAGAAATGCAGTTCCTGGAGGACTGGAGTGTAGTGATCTCTGGAGTGTGTTCTTGTTCAGGGCGTTATTGCAGTCAGTTGAGGACCTTGGTGGGGACATTGATAAGGAATTTTTGGGCTATTGCAGTAATCAAGATTCAAGATTCAAGATTTCTTTATTGCCATATGTAATGGATGTACAATGGAATGCTTAAAAAAGTAAACTCAATTTCATCCTGGGCCACACCAGCGTTATGGTTGCCCTCAAAGGGCCGGTAAGACGAAATGAATATATGTACTCTTATCACATTACATAATTGCATCTGCATTTGATGATTATTGATTGTAGTAATAACTTAATGAATAACTAGCTATGAAAGCAGAAGTCTAGGAAACATAATTGCAAGCAGACATTCAAGTGTCCAACTATTATACAATTTAAGGGGCACAGTGGCACAGTCTATACAGCTATAGCTAGAAGGTCCTGGGATCGATTCCCGCCTGGGAGATGGTTGGTTCTCCTCATGTCTTCAGTGCTGGGATTTTGTGAACAGCCCTTTCTGTGTGGAGTTTCCATGTTCTCCCTGGGGTTCCTCCATATATATACACTGTATATATAACCCCTCTAAAAACATGGAAGAAAACCGTTGCCTGACCAGTGGCGGTTGGATCAAGGTGGGCGCTGCACTAGCTGCCCACCGCTCCTGGCCTGACCGTGGAGGAAGATGGCCATGGATGGGATAAAAGCGGAGGAACAATATCACAGCGACACCTATGGGGGCGTGTGCGTGTGTGTGTGGTGGACTATGAGGGCCGCCGTGCACGGGTGTACATGCATGGTGTGACCGCGACAATAAAGACGGGGGTTGTCCGTCCGCTAATTATTATTAATTAAGGGCTGAACGGGGAATCATTCAAGCAGGGAAATATAATCCCAGTCAGACCACCCCAGTCCCATGATTTTCAAAATATTTGTAATTGTTACAAATAAATAGTAAAAGCAGAATACTTCACAACTGTATTGACACACACACCAACTGCCCCTATGTTGCAATGCTTGCGGTAAGAGACGCATCAATCACTCTCGTCCACTCTAAGGCTTACGATAAAACGTCCTTCCCACCCCACGTCACTGTTTGGTTGATGAGGTAACTTCTCTTGGTGTCTGAATCTGGTGCCGACGAGATTCAGACACGGAGGAACGGACATTATAGTGTAGGTCCCGGTATGTGCGAACTTGTTGAATGCGAACCATGTAAGCGGTGCACGCTCTCTCTCCGTTTCTCTATCTCGCACTCGCTGTTTGCGCACGCAAAAACGTATTAAAAAAAAAACGTATAAAAACAAAAGCGTATAAAAACACGAGAATGCCAAGTCCGCTGGTTAAAATTATAGAATTTATTTCTAAGACTGTTACTCTAAAAAAGGAGGGTTGAGAAGCGATGCATCGGGAGACTCTCTACTTCACACGCAGGGTGCTATGCAGAAAGTGTCAACGAACTAAAGTTCGTCAGCCCAGTTATAGTGTTTGTGTCACGTGACTTTTATTACCTATCTGACCGTTTGACCATCACTACACTGTCATCTTGGTCTGACCGTTTGTGAGGAAAAAAATCTTAGTTCGCGCCATCAGAGATCCTGTCTTTCCTGACTTTCCTCGTGACCAACACCCTTCTCTCAGGGTGCAATTAAACATTCTCCAAACAAACTGTCATCTTAACCTGAAGGTGACCTGAGATTCCTAACAATACATCAAAAAAAAGTCCTGACATTCTGACCAGATCTCCCACCCAGGGGGTCAAACCCCAATGTTTGTGCTATCTGCTTGGATGCCCCCAGGCTTCTCATCAGCCTGAGAACACAGCAATAAACCTCCTGCAGGCACGCCAAACCAACTTGGCATTAGCACTCCAAACTTGTCCCTACTCGGTCAATACAGAGCCAATGCATTTGATCTCTTAATATTATTTCCCTCAACAGTCAACGTATTTGATCATTCTACATCACTTTTTCTCAACACCAGCCTGGCGGGCCAGG
>OMOU01065012.1:0-23146 GCA_900312585.1 Malacocephalus occidentalis | reverse complement strand
CCCCCCCATTCCCATGCCAAGCACCACATCGTCCACATCTCTCAGCAGAACACTTGAAATTCATATTGTCCTTGTATTTTGCGATGTTTATCTGACACAACATCAACAAGACATGCCTCAGGTTGCTCTGCGTCATTTGGAATGGTTATCTTCTGTGTTATCTGTACATGTCCAGGCGTATTGCCTGCAGTTGTGGCATTTTGTTTGTTGTTTGCTGTCTTGCTGTTTTCAACTCATTGCGCTGATTTGTGTGTAATTTGGTGATTGTTCCACATGACACATACAATGGAGTCAAATTGGACAATTAGAACGCATCCATACAACGGAGTCAGGGGGAGGATGGAGAGAAGAACACAGTTATATGACAATATTGCTTAAAATGGTCACAAAACCAAAATCGTAGTCACTGAGCAAAGTAAAGAATGTTGTCTCCCAAGCATTGCTAATCTTCCCACAGCGTCAAACAAGCCTCCTCTCAACAGTGAGTCCCGGCGCCTTGTTTAATCAATCAGTCTGTCAGTCTCCATGTAACAACTCTCAACATCTGTCAAGGCAAAAATGACACGGCCCTCTCATCACGAATGCAGTATGTGTTGTCCCTTCAAATTATCTCAGCAAAAAAACCAAAACAAAAAAAACATGCATGTGTCTCCATTCCCTTGTAGGTCACATTGGGAGCTTGGTACTGCTTCATTATGGGTTACAAAACAAGATCCATGCATTCTCTCTTTCGATGTCTGTGCTTCATGCTCCTCCATTTGCTTAGCACAGCGCAAGATGAAGACTTAAGAAGTAAGCTTGCTTCTGTCTTCATTGATGTATATGGACATTTTGTAATGCATGACGTAACAAGAGCATACAATGAACTCATGTAGGCTACTGTAAACCACCTGTTGCTATTGTAATGTTTTTTGTTGCAACCTGCTATAACATAAGCGAGCAAAACTCATTTTTTTTTATCAATGTTTGAGATAATTAATTCGTATTAACTAAATGGTTCCATAATATATAAAAGCAAACATTAACTCCTTGGTTGGATGTCTCCCTCTGTCTCCTTCAGGTTGTAGGACTGCCGCTTGTGACTTGGTTTTTATCCTAGATGGTTCGTGGAGTGTGCAGGATGTGAATTTTGACATCGTCAAACGATGGCTGGTCAACATCACCACCAGCTTCAACATCGGACAGAAGTTTGTCCAGGTCGGGGTCGTCCAGTACAGCGACGACCCCGTCTTACAAATTCCCCTGGGGAAACATTTATCCAACAAGGAGGTCATTGCAGCCATGGAGTCCATCGAGTACATGGGCGGCAACACCAGAACAGGAACAGCTATTCAGTTTGCCACTGATAAGCTGTTTGGTCTCTCTGAGCGTGGTCCGAGGGGCATCGCCAGAATAGCCGTCGTCCTGACCGACGGGAAATCCCAGGACGCCGTGCTGAAAGCAGCAGAGGCGGCGAGGAAGAAAGGAATAATTCTCTTCGCCATTGGCGTGGGATCGGAAACGGAAGTGTCGGAGTTGCGGGACATCGCCAACAAGCCCTCTTCGACCTACGTGTTCTCCGTCGTGGACTACAAAGCCATCGACAAGATCCGCGAGGTCATACGCCAGAAACTGTGTGAAGGTACCAAATCCAGTTTCTCCTGTTGGCCACGATTGGGCCATTGGTGGGACAAGACAACACCATGGGGCATCACCTTGACTTGAAGTGATTCATTGAAAGCCGTCCAGGCCCAAGCCCCGTTCAGCCACATGAATTACTAGAACAAACTAGTCCTTGATGCATCGTTCCAAAGCAAAGGCCGGTGAATTGCCGGCACATAGGAGGCCATTTAGGGCCATAGGACCATTTAAGAGATGGCAGGACTTAGGCATCTTGCTAAGTTAGGCTGAGGATGACAGGGGTCAAACCCAAGACCTTTCGACTTAGAGGAACATCCCGAGCCATTAGATTTACCATCCCGCTACTTCCTGCTCTAAGGAACAGCAGTTGCCAAATAGCCAAATGTGGAGCTGGGACTTTAAATGGTCTCGATGTTTATTGCCTCATACATTAAACACAAACACATTGCATCTACTCACTTGTCTCTTAAAATCAGAAACCTTGAGACATTAGTAGGTCTCTACGGCCCACCTCACAACAGTCAATAATAGTGTTAAGCCTTTGGGCCGTGACATGTCAGTCACATGTAGGATTATTTTACATTGATGATTCGTATCTGTATGAGTTTGGTGTGTATCATTTCCTGACTCCTTTGGTCCTTTACCTCTGGTCACTTTCAGAGACTGTTTGTCCAAATAGAATAGCGATCGATTCCCGTGAGGAGAAGGGCTTCGACATCCTGCTGCATTTGAATTTGGCCAAAAAGGCAAGGAAGACACAAGGATCATTTCATGGGACGAGAGCCTACGAAATAACAACTCGTGTGGACCTGAGTGATTCAACAAGGTAATACAGTACATTCTTCTTTCTTTCTTTTGTTTCATTTGTTTGTTTGCTCATTAGTTCATTCTTTCTTTCTTTCTTTCTTCCTTCTGTGGTTCCGCGTCTCTTCCATCGATGCATTCTCACCAGGTCGACTGATCTTTCCCTTCTTCTGCTTGGCATTCTGGTCTTATTAGGTCCTTGTTCCCAGATGGCCTGCCTCCCTCCTACGTTTTTGTGGCTACGCTGAAGTATAAAGGCTCCGTGACCACAGAACAGTGGGATCTGTGGCGGGTGCAGACACATGACGAGAAACCCCAAATGGCTGTGACTCTGAACGGAGCGGACTACACGGCGGCGTTCACCACAACCAGCAATACGCCCAGTGGCACTCAAACTGTGACTTTCTCGCCGAAGACCGCAAGGGTAAATGTGAACCGGAGGGCTGAACAGAGGCATACTCTTGTGCCCTTTTCAAAAGCCACGATTCATTCAATGCTCCCACGCATACACTTTGTATTAGAGGGTGGCGTGGTTTTTTTTGGGGGGGGGGTAAGAGGCTATTCTGAATGGCTAGTGGGTGTTCCAACAAAACTGACATTGCTGTTTAAATCAACAGCAGCCAGGAGTTTGCCATTTGGTTCAGCCCAACATGGCTGTCACATTGTTGCACCAACGTAACCATCGCAATCTTGACTTTGCCAACACATGCATCACTTTCCCTGTCCCTGCGAGTTACTTATTTACTTGTTTGTTTGTTTATTTATTTATTTATTGACGTATTTCCACACATGCCATCAATCACGTGTCCTGTTCTTGGCTTTAAAAGAGGTCTGCCATTAACAAGCCATTACAGATACACATCCCAGCAGCCCACCCTCCAAAACCCGTCACGGCACCGGGCTGTTCATTTGTAGTTCCCGCCGTCCATCTGCCCGTGTATCTCTCGCCACCCGACATGTGGTCCTCCTTAAGGGCTCGCCGGTTGCCAGGCCGTAATGTGCTAATGTGCGTCCCCCGTGCCAACGGCCGTTTCCACCGTGTTCTCTCTCGTGAAATAAAGGTGCTGTTTGATGAGAAGTGGCACCAGCTGAGACTGCTGGTGACGGAGGAGGATGTTACGCTGTACGTCGACGACCTGGAGGTGGAAACGCTGCCCCTGGAACCCCCCGTGGGGATCTTCATTAACGGGAAGACCCAAGTGGGAAAGTACGTCAGCAAAGAAACCACGGTACCGGTAAGTTGAACGGGGTTTTTTTGTGTATACTTCATAAACATAAACATCATGTGTTCAAAACTGTTGGGATGTTTATGATACTTCATGAGAAAGTATTTTGACACTTGTTTTTACTACTACATCATATGGATTTTGACCTGTTGACACTGAACGATAGATAGATCTAGATTGTTGTGTAGGACATAAACGGCTTTGTAAATGACGATTAACATCAAGCATGCCTAATGAAATACATTCTCACTTATCGTGCACAATTCCACATGTCAGTTACTATGAGGACACCAAGAATAGCAAAGAACATATTGTCACGCAATATGTGGAGGAACATATTTGAATAAGACAAAGGATTTGCGATACAGTATTTTGTTGCTCTTTCCCCATTGTGTCTTGACTCAATGGGGACTAAAAACTAAAATGAGTCTCCAAATGTTTACTGTACGGTACTCTGCACTCTGACCCTGACCCATGGTCACCAAAGCTAAAAGGCATCGGAGCTGTCTCTGAGAAGTGTGCGCTGTTTTGTAGACCAAACCGGTCTTTTGCACAAGCGTGAAGACATAGTCTGTGCCAGTTCCTTGCGCAGATGAAACCGTATTTACCATGAAGCACTTCCTCGCTTTCCTTCTTGGTCAAGTCATTTCTCTTTCTTTTCTTTTGATTAGTTTGATATTCAGAAGCTTCGCATCTACTGTGATCCCGAGCAGAACAACAGAGAAACTGCTTGTGAAATACCTGGAATTGTGAGTATAAATCACATCTTGAATGACATTGGATTGTTCTGTTGGCTTGTCGTGCTATTTTTAAAGATGTCATTTGTTTCAAACCTCAGTCTGTATTATTTTAACATCTGGCACTTCCTTTGCTTGCAAAACACAGTACAACCACTACAGTTGTGTGGTGGTTTGACAACTGTCTCCACCGCCCACTCCAGTGCCAAATTACAGTTTACAGTGCATGTTTGATGAATATAAATATTTGACTAATTTTGGAAGGCTTTTTACACAGACGTGCAAAAAAAAGGAACATAGTAAAGTACCCCCAGTGTGTTTTATGCCCTCCCCCTTATGCCTAGTTAAACCTTCTCTTTACTCTATAACATTTTACATCAAATTGTCACAATTGCCAAGATAGCTCCTTGGCTTGCTACCATTCCAACTGGAAACAGACCAGCTACATTAATGAGCCATCGTGTAAGATGCTACGAAGTTAGCTCGACAGAACTCGACAGAACTTAAACAAGGCGCACCTTTTGTCTCGGAATACAATAGAATATATCTTCAAGTATGTCTTATTATACTAATAAAAGTCATAGGATCCTATGTTTTACATTGGGAAATTGGTCTGTCATATGTTTCTGTGTTGGCCGCTGGATCTGCTGTGTTGTGTTGCGTGTGACAGTTGGTTGAGAGTTACGGAAATACCACAGGAGCAGCATGGCGCAGCAGTGTATGCAAAATGATTTACACCACTTAGCCTATAGTGCAGAAGGCACCTTGTTGTGGGCGGTTTCATATGGGCCTCTTGGCATGCACATGGCTCATTACACACCATGTGCATGCCATCTCCCCCGCAGATGCCTATCTAGTAAAGTGCTTTGGTGTTTGCTTGGTTACAGTGCTCCAACAGCCCTGATTACTCTGAAGCTACACCAGAACCCTGCGCCTGCCCTCCCGGACCCCCTGGACTTCCTGGCCTGAAGGTCTGTGTGAGCTATGTCTTCTGCAACAATGTTCCACTGAGATGGGATTGAATCTAGAGTCAAGTCTAGAGGGGAACTTTTAATATTCTCACTTTACGAGTTTAAGAGTCTGTCTTAAAGGAAGTATACTGATACATGGATTAAATACACACTTTCTTGTTTAAAACAAGATCAAAAGCAGATCATGGCCTGCCAGTGTGAGTAAACCCAGGTCCTGTGTACTTGAATGTTTGTGTAAAGCAAAAACAGATTCCTCCTTAAGATAAATAGTTGCTTCAATGGAACCTCCCTGGACAGCAGCAACAAGCAACCAAATGCTCCATGTCCTCCTTAACGAATCACATAGTCTCAACTAAAGAGCATAAGAGAAGAAAGTGAGGAATAAAGGCTTTATTGAGAGATAAACTCAGGCAGGGTGATGCAGGAACGAAAAGACTCAAATGTCCCTGAAGGGGTTACACTGCTACTTACTAAAGAAATCAATAGTTGTACACAGAATGTAACAACAGATATCGTCCTACTGGTAGAACCACGTCTGTTATTCATAGCAGAAGTTTGCTCAGAAATATCAGACTGTAGCATGCCATAATTCACAGAATCAGACAGTACTGAACAAAGGCATGACATGTATTAAAGCACATTTGAGAGATGTTACCTAAGCAAATGAAACGATTTAAGAAATGCCTTCGTCGTGCAGCGATGCATCTGTTTAGAAGGTCGAGCAGTCGCGCTCTTACTGCACGTAATCACAGTGCAAAGGCTTGCGCCATCACTGGCTTGCAGATGTTTCAGCTCCCCCGCCAATTAATTGAAGCATCACATTCAGTGAAGGAAAACTTGATACCAATATTCCACGGTGTAATCGGCAATAAAAAAAAAAAAACATTACTGCTTTATTTCATGAATAATTATCTTCCCATACATTGCCTTCAGGGAGAAGGAGGAGGCACCGGAGAGCCTGGTAATACAGGACCAGCTGGTGCTGATGGTAAGCCTGTGAGTACTAAACAGTTCAATATACCAACATCACCTCCACCAACACAAGCAGCTAACACCATCAGCGTACACATTCCTTCTGGTTCAGTTCAGAGACTTGGATTCGAAATACCCAATCAAGCAAAGATGCAATTACTAATAAGATCTTACAAATAAAAATGGTTTGCTTCTACACGCAAACATGTCATGAAATATTCTATCATGTCATTGTGTTCATCACTTTACAGATACGTCTATTTTTCTAGGGCATTCCGGGCATTCGAGGAAACCCTGGGCTGCCAGGTCCACCAGGAAAAGAGGTAGTTAAAATATACTAACTACTCACTAATATTATCATAATACTCATGCTAATAGGATCACAAACATTATTAATAATAATACTTATACTCACATAATGCTAACTCTAATACTACTACTAAAATGAGCAGTCAATTATCCTCAGCAATACATCAATACATTAATGCATGTTGTTCTCTGTGTTTAATTATGCTTAGGGCCAACGGGGGTCAGATGGGTTCAAAGGAGAGCAAGGGCCAACTGGTGACACGGTAAGGAGCTTAATTATTACTCACCATGTGGCCATCTGGGTGCGGGAACTGAATGTGGAGTTCACATTCAGTTCCACCTCCCAGCTAGCGCTTAGAGCCAAGATGGCTGTGAGCTGAATAAGGCCCATTGATGAAATTGACAAAGTGATTTGTCGTTTGTTCTGATTTCTCTGACTGATTATCACAGGGGGAACGAGGCCAACCAGGGATGTCTGGACAGCTTGGTCCACCAGGGGAAAAGGTGTGACACATTGTTCACTATTGACATTGACGCTATTGACTGCAAAAACCGCCACGTTAGCACTCTTGCCCTGCCCATAAGCAAGTCAAGGGCAATACATCTGGAGTTAGTTCTACTCTGTGGCAGCCCAGTGCTCATAGCTCCTAGCTCCTAGCTAGGATGGCTTAAATGCAGATGATACATTTCTCCATGGGGGATTCATTAAGTCTATAAAAACCACATCTATGCTCATCTCCAGTGGCTAGGGGAGTTTATTTACTGGCTGCACACTACAATGATACCAACTTGAGACTTCAAAGTACATCCCTAAATGACTGTGGCCCGGTTGCATATTAGCTATGGTCTATTAGCTGTGGCCTTTGATCTAATATCATGACAATGCTATTTTACAGGAAGCATTTTGCAACCGTATCACAGTTGATAAAACGAGGTAGAACATGTTATGGATGCCTACTCGGAAGGTCAAAGACAGATGTGAAGGGGCATGTGGGTCCCACTTCATTATGTGGTTGAACTTGTTCTCGCAGGGCTCAGTGGGAATCCAGGGAAGACCAGGGTTACCGGGACAAGACGGAAAAGTGGTGAGGAACATCTCGTCGGCATAGAGGCTGGATAAGATTCTGTGTCGCGATGCATAAAGAGGTAGTAGATAAACTCACGTTATGGTCTTCCTAGGGTGCCAAGGGGCTCGTCGGACCATCTGGGCCACCAGGACATCCAGGAGGCCCGGTACGTGCAAAGGAAACTTCCGTGGTTATCTCTGTTTAGAGACTCTGTATCGTATTGACTAAATATAACTCCCGACTTTTTCATTCTATTTAAGGGAATGCACGGAAGAAATGGAATCGACGGGATTCCGGGGAGGGCTGGACAGAAGGTCTGCTTGGCCGCGGCTTTTCAACAACGTCAACAATTGACGGATTAATAACAGGACGCGCGGCCAAAGCGGTGGCAACCGCTTCATTACTCTGGCCTCCTACTAAACGTCTGTGAGGACCCAAACAACACATACCTTCTTGTTTTGCAGGGGGAGCCCGGCACCGGTGGCGTCCCCGGTCTGGACGGTCGAGGGGGACACCCCGTGAGTGATCCCCGGCACCCTCCATCCTTCATGTTTGACACTGTTTTCAGAACGCATGTTGTGGTCCATGTTGCGTCCACCGCACGGTTCTGAAGTTGACGGAGCGCCACGGTGAAATGTGCGATGGCCGGCATCCCAGTTCTACAACTGGCTCCGCCGTGCTTTGTGCCAGACATGAAATCCAAACACATGCTTCTATGTGTTCTGAATTTATCCTCGCGGAGAGCAGTTTTCTCTGATTATTCTCAGTCTTCCTTAAAAAAAAAAAAGAGAAAAGAAAGTCCTATGTATGTAACACAAATCTGGTGGAATTAGCCACTTGGCTTTCCAGACGAAAAAGCGATCCCCCAAAAAAACCAATGTGATAGAGGGGAAAAAAATCAAACAGGCCAAACGCATCAACAAGTATTGCCAGAGGAATACGCAGAAAAGACTAAAGCAGCCAAACGCATACACGTCTCATCCTATTGAGCCATGTGTTGTGAGACAAATACCAAGAAGCAGACCAGACGCTGATTTGAATGTACTGAACCCTCGCTGTTCAAACAAGGAAGTGGCGTGAGCGAGTGGACTCCATCGCCAGGAAATGAGGGGTGATCCCCCTCTGGTTCATTCCAGGATAACCCTGTTATGCAACCGGTGGCTATGGTCAGCCACAGTTTTAAAGCAAACTATTGAATGCCACAGTTTGCTGATGACTGTTTTTTTTATTTATTTTTTTAAATAAAAAGTTTAAATTAGCCGTTATCGTTCCATCGCCGGGGGCGAATCCAGCGCACTGCCCCGGCAGTCTCAGTGATAGATTTACGAATGATGAGTCAGTCGCTCCACAAAGCCGTTATTTCCACCAGAACAAAACATCCAGGCGAGCGGATGATTTAAGGAGGCGGTATCGTTACCTCTTTCAAGATATGGAGAGCTGGATGTATAGTCATTCGCTGTTGCAATCTGTCCCGTCTGCAAGTCTGGATTTCTGTCTGTCTGTCTTTCTGTCTGGCAGTTTTTCTGCCAGTGCGTTACACAGCCTGATCCAACCGCTTGACATCTGCACTAGTTTTACTTGGAAACAAGAGGCTTGAGGGTTTCCACGTTGGGCCTCCTTGGATGTGATCACGCTCATAAACAATCAGTGTTCTTGAACTGATGAATTGAACTTTCCCTTTTCCTGCACGTGAAGCATAACATTATTCCATTGACAAACATCAACAGAATACTTTATTAGACTGCCCAGCTCGCAGCTCACGCAAGCAAGTATTTTATGTTGGGACCCTGTGTGCGTAAGTCACGGTTGGTTGTTTGGGACCGGCCAAGCATTCATTGTGTAGAACAAAGTCACATATCTTTAGAATATCTTCGCGGTGGCCTCCACGACATTGATGTGGCTCCCGAGGACCCTCATCAGTGTCAAAACAGATTCATTTTCCGCCGTAAAGAGACAGCATGATATGGAACGCACTTCTATTTTCTTTGAAGGATTTATGAAGTATGTCCTATGGCTCTTCTGAACGTCCAAATCGTTTTAAGAGTGCAGCCTGTGTACATTTGCTTCCCTTCCTTCATAAACCACATCAATGAATGTCATGCATACATTGATTGATGCTGAGATGACTGGAAAAGTAGTCACACAAAAAAAACGTTGAAGAAAACCATAGAGTTTAGATTCACTGATTTACTCTCTAAAAGGTGTCCCTTTTTGCTCCTAGGGAATACCTGGCTTGCCTGGAATAGCAGGCCTAAATGGACTAAAGGTGAGTTCATGCTAAACCTTTTTTTTCTACTTGTTTATCAATCAACGTTGCAGTGAATGAAGAGCGATGCTGAACATGTGTTTTAAATGCTTCTGAAGGGAGAGGCTGGATCGCCTGGGCTAAGGGGCTTCACGGGATCAACAGGATCACCTGTGAGTCCATCGACAAATGTATTTATTTTCTGAGCATCGAGGTAATCATAATGATGATAACAGTAATCATATTTACCTCCCACCCCCTGCAGGGTCAGAGTGGTTTACCAGGCGAACAAGGTTCAGCTGGACTACCTGGAACCAAGGTAATTCGTCGATTAGAGATAAGAGCTCTTAGAATGGTAGCAGCATAATAGAAATATGCACTTCAATGGTAAATGGGACCGTGTTCATGTCGCACTTTCCTAACCTGCAGCCACTCAAAGCACTTTACAATATGGCCTCCCGTTCACCCATGAGTACACACATCCATACAACAACAGCAGTGTCACCCGCGCAAGGGCCAACCGGCTTGTCAGGAGCAGGAGAAGCCGCGGAGTGAACAAAGCGAGTGGCTGAGTCTGTGGGCCGTCCGGTCCTCTGAGAGTGGGCCGTGTTTCTGGAGAGATTCAGTGGGATGGTGTCATCACGGAATCACCACCGTCTCCCGGTGGCCAGGGATCGCTTGTCTGGGTTGTTGTCACGGTTGCCACACAACCTGCTCGGCCTCCTGACTCACTGCCGCCACTTTTGTGTATTCATTTACGTTGTGCGGAGATCATCAAATATGCTGTTTCATAAAACGTTCAATGTTTAGAATTCGAGGTTCATTGATGATACCACTGAACCAGGAAGTTACAGCAGCGCATGACATTATGAATAAGTGTTCATGTGTTGTGCTTGCAAAGAAAGAGACCAAATGACAAAATGTTAAACGTTGCGTACGTTGGCATGACACGAGGGTAACCAGAACCGCTTGTCCTCATGTGGGCCCCTTTGATCGTGATTGTGTTTGATCTGGACCCGTGGTAGGGACTCGGCGTACGCTTCGCAGCAAGCTGTAATATCGCTGCCACGCTAATGATGCTATATTAAGTGGTAATCCAGACTGCCTAATTTTGTCTGTGGAAATTTGGTGGAAACCCAAGTCGTCTGGGCTTGTCTGGTCTGGAGCGCCTGCCTCCCAATCAGATCTCATTAGTTCTTCCGCCGTTAATGAGCCAGAGTGCTTTGCTACACAGCAACAGCAGTGAAACCGAGGCTTTATATACATGTGGTTTATAAAGCCTGCAAACTGCAATTTCTTGGGTCCGTTCGATTTGGATGAGAACGCGAGTGACTACAGGCGAGATTAGTGTACGTACGCCACTGGAGACACGGGATAATGACATTGTGGAAAGTCTGGTGGACATAGGACACTGGACACATGTTCCATGCATTCGACCATCACCGTATGTAATGGAAAATAGACATGCTTATGTCCTACATTATTTACCATTTAGTCTTTTAGCAAGACACATTTATCCAAAGCGACTTACATAAGTGCGGCTGAGAAGGATCAAGGGATACCGTAAAAATTGGAGTAACGACCAAAAGTGCTGTGCGACCAGGTTACCAAAAATACACAACAACTACAACAACTGGACAGGAGTGAGAGAGTGTAGAGGTGCTATAGGACACATCCCACGTTGCACTCCTGGTATGTTCCCCACTCAGATATGTGTGGGTCCTAATGTGTCACTTGTGATTGGTTCCCTCATGAATGAAGGGAAACAAAGGTGAGAGTGGAGTGCCGGGACTCGCTGGGAAGGCAGGCCCAGAGGTATGTTGTACGTGGTACTGGGGACATGCAGACATACGCACTTGATGTACTGTCTGTTCCACACTTTTCAAAAACATGTTCATCTGACGGATTAACCCAAAAAAAAGGCTGGGGGGGGGAGAAAGATTGTGATTAGAATACATTTGATGACTTGGGGGTCAGTGTAGGATTCCTGTGTTTAACATATCATCCTTCTGAACTGAATGACTGAATGGTATAGGGGAAAGAGGGGACCGCGGGACGAGCCGGAGAGCCAGGTCACCCAGGCATGCCCGGCCTGATGGGCCTGAAGGTATTTATAGTGGCCACTTGTAGCTCTGACATCTGTGGTCTCGCCGGTGTATAACAACGCTTCATGATTCACAAGTAATGTCTAGTAGTGTCTCAGCCTAACAATGTCTTAGTCCAAGATCCCGTGAAATGTCCATCCTAGCTGTGTAGTACTGTAGTGAATACTGGATACTTGCAATAAGTACTGTAGTACTACTTACTGTAGTACTACAGTACTAAGCTGTAAACATGCCTGTGCTTCGTCAGGCAAAATGTTTACATGACCTGGGCATGCTGTTTGACATTGCTCACATTTATTTTGTTGCAATGTTTGCAAATTGCTTCACACAAATATTTAACATGATTCTATTTGAGCATATGTATGAGGTGACGTTTGTCAATTCTGAAATGTTGTTCAAGCAAATAATACGCCTTTATTGACATTTGATTGCACACTGTCCTAACATTCTCAAAAGTTGGCTTGCTGTAGTCATACATAATTAGCTTAATATCGATTCTGTTGTATCCACAAACAATGCAGAATCACCGTGGCGTAATAAAATGTATGTTTTTCCGTTTCATCAGGGCCAGCGAGGAAGTACAGGAGAAAGAGGAGGAGAGGTAACTTCCAAACATGCTCATCAAAGCCCAAAACCGCTGCCTTTCCAAAGAGACTACTAGAGCCGGCACAATACTGTGTGATGTGAATTCAGCTCAATCCATCCATTACAATCGTAAATTAAGATGGACATCGAAACAGTCCATAATTTTTCTCTCTATAGATTTTCTGCATCCGGTAAGGAACAAAAAAAACGTTATCATCTGCTACACATTTGGCCAACATGATGAAATCTATATTTCAAGGAGGCTATATTTCACGTCGAGGAAAAGGACAGTACAACCGGCAGACACTCTCCCGTCTCAGCCGGTGGAACAACCGTAGCCAACGCTTATGTCACAACTATATTGTTGCCTGGTAACTTCTTCATATGTGTCGCTATTATATATATACTGTATATATTCTGTATTTCTAGTGCACAGAGCCATATATCCTCAGCTGTGCAGCAATGCTTTCCTGTGATGATGTGCGTGCTGTGATGTTGATCTCTGCAGGGCGGCAAAGGGGAGAGAGGTCAGCAGGGGCGCCCAGGGGAGCGTGTGAGTGCCTCCATCTTTGTAGTCCTTTCTGTCTGCTTCATACACCGGCTGATGTGGCAATACATGTGTACATCTGAGTTACAAGATAGCTTTGATGGTTTTTTAGAGGATGGCAGCACAGCTTTTCTTGAGAAAGTAAATAAACCTGCACATCTGTAACAAAGAGTTTTCAAGAAAAACGTTTTTAATTGGATAATTATTGGGAAACATTTGTTTCTTTGTTTATTCATGAACATCTCTTTTCCTTCATTGTGATTGACAGGGCACTGAGGGTCTGACAGGACAAAAGGGAGAGGTGTGTTGAAATGACCGAATTTGCCCCAATGACATGTCTATGCTCTGATAACTACAATGTGTCTACTAATTCTACTGTGTCATTGCTCTGCTAACTCTACTCTGTCGTTGCTCTGCTAACTCCACTGTGTCTATGCTCTGCTAACTCCACTGTCACTATGCTCTGCTAACTCAACGTTTGTGTTTGGGCTAGAAAGGGACAACTGGAGAAACAGGACAGAGAGGCCCAGGAGGTCAAGACGGCCGACCCGGACAGCCTGGACCAATGGGCTCACCGGGGACCCGGGGACTGCCTGGGGCCACCGGCTCTCAGGGGCCAGAGGGGCCAGAGGGCAGATCTGTACGTATAGCCTACTGCTAACCAAACCAACGACATAATTACAAGAATGAAATTAAGTTAGGCTTGGCTGTTGTGCTGCATACTAGGATACGGTGGAGGCATATGGCCTAATGTTTCCACCGTATCCTAGCTAGGACCTACCAGAGGCTGTCACTTTGTGCACTGGAGCCACTCACAGAGGGTTGACTGCCTCAGGAATTCTGAGGTCTCATTAGACAGAGTGTTTGACCCTGGGTGAACTGGCAACATGACGTCTCCCTTTATCCCTCGTTGAGGATTCATTTTGAGGTATGACTGACTGGAAGGAGATAAACACTGAGCCTAGTTGTCCTTGGCGGTATAGATTCAAGATGTCTTTATTGGCATATGTAATGAGTACAATGGAATGCTTACTCCCCATTCGCTCCTGCAGTATTCTTCTGAACAACTCTAAACATTTAGTACCTAGAAGTACAGTAAAAAGTACAGTAAAAACGTTTTCTTCTGAACATCTTATAAACATGAATACTAAACAACTCTGAGCAATTAGTAATATAGCACCTAGTCAGTAAAAGTAAACGTGACAAGTAAATAGTCATCCAAGCATAAAAATGGTAATCACAGACCTTGTATTGCATTGTTTTATGGGTACGGGTTAGATGGGTACTCTGAGCACTATTGCACTGATGCTGATTGTACACAAGGTATTTAAACACTGTCTTTTGTCTTAGTTTGTCTTTTATCTTAGTTTGTCTTTTGTCTTAGTTTGTCTTACGTCTTAGTTTGTCTTTACTGTCTTAGTTTGTCTTTACTGTCTTAGTTGTCTATTCAGTCACTATTTCACCTGGGCCTGAGAGGCATGTAATTTCATCTGTGCTGTATGTCAATATAGCACATTTCACAAATAAAAGAACTTTGACTTTGACTTTGACACTTACCTGTCCTCATTTCTAAAGGGTAGCGAAACGTCAGATCAGCACATTCGGCAGATTTGCAGGGCGATGCTTGAAGGTGAGTGTGGTTATGTCATGTTATGTTCTACGTATGTTATGTTTGTGGTGTGTGTCTGTCAGCTCTCTTGTAAAACAATGGTATGTATCAATAATTATTGAGTACGAGTAGTTTTACTTTTGGTACTTTCATATATTTTAATAGAAATACTTTTACTTAAGTAACATTTTCAATGCAGGACTTTTACTTGTCACCGAGTATTTTTACGGGGTGGTATTAACACATGACTACAACTACTACTGCAGTTTCATTGAAGATGTGGGCGTTTTCGTTGTCCTTCACTCCCCAGCTGAGTTGCCGACGCTGCTGGTGAGCCACCAGCAGAGCGGCTGCTCCAGGTGCCACACCCGTCCAGGGCCTCCGGGCTCCCCGGGGCTCAGCGGGGCCAGCGGCCTCCGGGGGTTCCCTGGCGTCCCGGGCTCCGGTGGCTCACCGGGCCGTCCTGGAATACCCGGACATCCTGGCATTCAAGGGATCAAAGGTAGCTTACAGCAAGGGTTCAAGAAACACACACACACATGTATATACACAAACACACACACACATGTATATACACAAACACACACACACATGTATATACACAAACACACACACACGTTCGACAAAACATATGATTTGGTAACTGTGCGCTTCTGATTTCACTGCTATTATATTTGTTAAAAAGGCAACTATACCGTGTTCCTGTGTGTTATTGTGTGTGTTACCAGGGGACCCGGGTGATAAGGGTGATAAAGGAAACACGGGGAGAACAGAGGAGGGACCCCCAGGACCCCAAGGGCCTCCAGGTAAGCTCCTGTGGGTGTGGCTGGTGCACCTCAGCAGGGGAGCTCACAGACACATACTGTTTAACACGTTACATAGGCGCCACATTGACTGTTGCTGCGATACGGCAATGTCGCCGCCATATTGGAGAGGCCAAGAACACAGGCCTGACTGAGAGTCATTTTAATGTTCATAATGGTTTGACGTGGGGAAGAAATATATGCATTTGTTTACCAGTGGCGGCTCGTCAATAGGGGGCGCTGGGGCGCCGCCCCACCGACCATATGTCTAACACGTGACATACATTCATTAGACAATGAGAAATGATTCTGAAATAAACTTGTTTACTTGTACAATGCACCAGCATGGTAGTCTGCATTCATTCAAAAAAAAATTTTTTTTGTGTGAATACAACATGGCTACTTTGGCTACTTCCTGGTTGAGGGGCGCCAGCCAAATGATTGTGTATGGGAGTCAGTAAACTCTTGGCAAGCACATGACCAGAAGTGGCTCTTCTGGGCTCCTCCAACACTCAGCACACACAGGAAATCGGATTGGAAATGGCTTGCAGGTGTTACCTGCTGGCATGTCCGCGCTCCTCTGGAGTGTGTGATTAGCCCCCAATGCACTTCAGGTGTGCAGCCTCACCAGCTCACCCCCCAGAGGACAATCAGCTCGACTCGGGGCCAGGAGGCTGCTTAAACTGGCCACCGACTGCACACACACACTCCACAATGCTCCACAGAGACCGATGAGTGCCTAGTGTCTGCAACGTGACCGATAGACAAAAAGATGCGAGAACCAATGGATTGGTGGGGGGGAAAACGAAAGTCTTCTCATTGGTCCAATCAAGACTCAGTTCTGACAGAGCATTTACCAGTAGTTTTGTCTTGTTGGACACCAGTGGTCAGGCCTTTGCTGCTATGTTTCTACCAATAATAAAGTACGTGGTACATCCCATTCTAACCTGGAATCTTTTTCCATGAACACGCAGGTATAGTTAGGTGTGTTGCTCATGGTTGCAAAAAAAACCAAAAAACCATTATAACCACGGCCTTTTTTGTTTGTTTGTGTTTTGTTGTCAGGTCCCATGGGCCCCCATGGTTACAGCAAGCAGGGCTCTCCAGGTAAACCTGGGGCCCCAGGCCAGAGCGGCGGTGAGGGCAAGCGTGGCCAGCCCGGGGTCCCGGGTCAGAACGGCGTGTGCCACCCAGCCCTGTGCTACGGCAGCATGTCGAGGCGGGACTCCTTCAGCAAAGGGCCCAACTATTGAAGCCTCCGAAGCCTAGCCCTATTCCCTTAGTTAGCTTAGGTCACACCAGATTAGCGCCTCGGATCCATGCAGCGTCATCATTTCCAATCTCAGGAAGAACTCATTCTTATTGGGTGTTTTTTTGTCTTTGTCGTTGCATCATGTGGACACGACATACCTCCTCTCGATAGGTCGACGTGTCACATATGATTTCATCATCCTCATCCTCCGCACAACTTCATCTTCAATTTTGTGTCTGTTGTTTTTATGTTTTGCTGTTAGTATCCAGATATACTTACAGTTGAGCTTTTACTTTGGTTCTTTTCTGTTGCATATTTAATTGCTACTACAAACTCACAAGAAGTAGGTGAAATAGGATTTACCATTCGCCTCGCTAGGAGGAGAGTGGGACGGTACGTTCTCCTATGCTGCCCCCTAGCGTTGCGTCTTTGCATGTGTCCACACGAGGGTTTACGCTGAACATAAACACACTAAACTTATTTTAAACATGTTTCTTTCTTGCTCAATAAACTATTTTGTAATAACTTATCTGAGGAATCCACATATTTCAGGGGGAAATATAGGAATACGGACTGTATAAAAACTAATAGTTTGTAATCGAGAGGGGAAAACATGACACGTGTAATTTAATGTCTTGTAATAGGCTTTTATTTGTGAATGCCCTCGTTAAAATAGGCTATCCCCCAAAGAGTATGTAGGCCTATGCTGATATTTCAGTTGTCTTTGTTATGCATTTTTTTTATTGTAGCACTTATTTTATTGTTATTTATGAAAGGAACTGAAGTGTGTTTTAACAGTGACATGTTTAAGTAGTAAAACTTTTAAAACTTGTGTGACTGTGTATGGATTTTTGTATGGATTTTTAAAAAACAAAATAAAGCTTTTTCTTTGAGGTCTGTGAAATAATAATAACCTTTTTGTATCCTTCTGAGTCAGATTGTATTGATTATTTGAAACTCTATTGCAGGTCTATATGCTGTTTTCGTCAGGTTGTAATTGTTTATACAGCTCATGTAAAACGTGGGAGCACTTTTGGACAGGAAATAACGTCAAATTACCTCCGCTCAAACATCCCCTGTAGACTATTCGGAAACTTTTTAGTTTCCTTTATTTCATTGTGTATTTCTGTATTTATTGATTTATTGTAAAACGTTCGTGGGCAGCAAGTTTCCACAAAACACCAGAGGGCGCTGTCGAGTAACCTAACAGTCTAACTTAATTCTCACCCGATTTCTTTTATAGCGGCCGCTGATTAAACCGGAGCGTCTCTGCTCGCATCACGAACACTTGTTGCCTCACCAGAGAATAACACACTAAAGTACTACTTCATCTGTACTGTGGTACCATTTGCTTTATTCATCAACCACACGACGCATCAATACAACCCCATTGCATGGTTTAACCGTACAGGCAAACACAGTTCGGGTTGTTTTCACCTCATATATCTCAAGTTGGCTAAACACACGTCACGGTCCCTACACTACACATTTCTCCGGGTGATTAAAGGGCTCAGTCATTATTCTTTCTCTTGTTAAGTCCCGTCTCCGATTTCAAGTGTCTCCTTTTACACGTTTGAGCCGCCATTGCACATTCATCTTCCGAGTCGGTTCAGTTTTTTTTTTTTTTTTTTACTTTTTTTTATCGCCGCTCCTGCCACCGCAAGCGTCCATCTGTGGGATGGACTCGTAGAAGTAGAGAGTGGGGGCACTTGTTGCTTCATCACTTCACTTGCTCCACAAAACAGCGCTACTGTGGGTCGTTGGAAGCATGCTCGTCCTGGTATAGCAGGCCTACCATTATTTCCCTCTGTTGTGTTTTTTTTCTCCCGTCATTCAACATATTTGATTCATTGAAGAAGAGCGTGGAGTCCCTCGACCTGCCCTTGGTGTGGGCGTAGTCTCCGCGCTGCTTTGTCACCGAGGGACCGGGTCAGGCTACACTGGAGGTGCGCTTTAAATATGACCTGCTGCTGCTGCTGCCGCTGCCGCTGCCGCCGCTGCACAGCCCCGCTCTGAAGGACCACCGGAGACCACCACCATCACAAGACGAATAAGAAGAGGACTTTATATCTACAAGTTCATTCAAGTTTCATTTTCTCCTACAATCCAAACTTTTTTGTTTCCTGTAGTTAACATGGACAATGAATGATTGGGGTATTTTTGTTGGACTGACCAGGCAATGTAATTGTTATTGTTTTTTTGTTAATATAGGCTAGGGCCATGTAGTTGAGCTCAACTCGAGTTATATTTGGAGCTACTTGTGATCACCGTGATGACAACAACAACACCAGTGAAGCCTCTGCACCGCGCCGTGGGCCTCATGCTGGGGCTCCTGTGGGGTTGCCTCAGCGTGCTGCACGGCGCCCATTGCGGCGGCCTCGGCGACAACCACGTGCACTCCAGCTTCATCTACCGGAGGTTGCGCAATCACGAGCGCAGGGAGATCCAGAGAGAGATCCTCTCCATCCTGGGTTTACCGCACCGCCCGCGGCCCTTCTCCCCCGGCAAGCAGGCGTCCTCGGCGCCGCTGTTCATGCTGGACCTGTACAACGCCATGTCCGTAGAAGAGGAGGAGGAGGAGGAAGAGGAGGGGACGCGGCTGCAGACCAACGCCGCCACGGGGGGGAAGGGCTACGGCCGCGGGAAGCACTACGGAGGACACCCGCGCACTAAGGCGCACTACGCCTCCGCGTCTGCGCACGGATACTCCGCCCGGATGGCGCACTACCGCGCCGCACCCCTGGCCGGCCAGAGCCCCCCCGCACTGCCCCCCTCCTCCACGTCCCACCACGACACCAACTTCCTCAATGATGCTGACATGGTCATGAGTTTTGTCAATCTAGGTGAGTGGTGTGTGGTAGGGCTCATCTCTGCGTGCTTCAGGTGTCCACGTCATGTATCACTCGTTATATCAAGGCCTGATGACCCAATCTGCCAGGGGGCACCTGGGTAGGCAGCAGGGTGCCAGTTTAAGCACATAACATATATGTTATATCATAATATAATTATATCAAATGTTGTAGTCCTATATTATTCTGATAATATTGTGCATTTCCCCACCCCTGTTCAATTTCTTATCATGTCAAATGGCCTATTTTGGAGAGGGGAATCAAGGGGAATTGTTTCTATCTGGTAATATAGGCAAACTCTCAGTTTACTTTGTTGATCAGATCCCGCGCCCCACTCATGTATTAAGACCTAATTCAATTGTTCTTGCTTCAAGGTTACCAGATTTTTTTCCTCAAGAAATGGAGAATGTAGCCTAATGCAGTTCGGCCTCCCGGTCTTAAAGTATCCCTTTAGTGCTCCTGAATAGTTAAATTATTCAGTTTCTTCAGTAGCAACCGACCCTTGACCCAGCAGTTCATAGGAGCTTATCAGATGACTGTCTGACCTTGAGAAAATTGCTCTCAATTATTTCCTGTTGTTAGGCAGGGAGCGAGCCAGAACGATGCCTTGTGTACTTTATACCCTCTCCTCCATGGCCAATATTGCCTTGGCCACTAATTGAGGACCCAATACGTTGGTTTATTTCATCTATTGCATCAGCCTTCTGTAAATAGGCTCCACGAACAGTGTTTTACTGTGTAACGTGATACAATCACGATAATGAGTTGAACACAGCTTGGCAACAGCTTGGCCTATCCGCATCAAAATGTGTATCTTATAATAATAAAGTCAAAGGAATATTTTTTCCTCTCCAAAGAGACCGTGATGCATGTAAAGCTGAATATATGTTGAGCTGGTTGGGAGTCTAATCCCTCACCTTGGCCCATGGGCCCATCTGTTTCCACTTACGGCGTGCGGGGCATGTACACTGTCAGCCTTGAGAGCAGCTCCCCTCTCATGTTGGGGACTGTCAGTGAAGTATTCAATGGCTCTTTATGGCAGAACACTCCAAGCTCACTGCTGACGGTTAACTTCAGATGTTTTACAAACCGCTCTGTGACTCATCCGCAGTCACTCACTCACTGAGTACGGTACGACTACTACTCATAATAACTATAAGCTCATTGTACTACTACTAGTAGTAATAATAATAATAATAATAATAATAATAATAACAATATTTCTAGGCTACTACTATTACTAATATAAGTAAGAATAATAACACACAACATAATAATATTGGAATAATAGTACATAACGAGAGAGTTAAAGAGATTATGTGCAAACAAAAAAACATTGATGAAGTCATTTTTGCATGAAGTCATTTTACAATCTTTACAAGAAAACTTAACTTCTAATTATAGCCGACTCAATAACACTTTTGCCTCATATTACTGGTTGATACAACAAGACCTCGTAAGTCAAGTAGGCTCAGTAAAATACACATTTGGATTTGAAAAGAAATGGAAAATAAGATTCCAATGCTGGCCATTATTATTATTATTATTATTATTACTACTGCTAGTAGTAGTATTAATAGTGGCATTGTCATCATCATCAGAATCTGGTTTATTGCCATACTATTTGTGTGTTTGTATCTTCATCATTATCATTATTGATACCTTTAATAAACATAACTCATTCAGCACCCACACACTTTGAACGTGGTCTCTGCTTTTCAGTTGATATGGATAATGGACGTCAACTTCAACCTCATTATATTCTTCATAAAAGGAGGAGGTGAGGTGTGAGGCCTGCTAAGTGCTGGTGATCCCAGGTCAGCGTGAGGTCAGGAATTGGTGGGGGAGGGGGAGGGTAGTTTCTCAGCCACAGGAATATCCTGCCTTTTCCCTTGAACTTAAATACAATTTCAAGCCTTGAAAATGTTGTACAACATATATATGGATGGAATGTCTCCCATCGTATTGTATGTACGATTTTAAACGGCATCATTTTAACCCCACGAGTCAGTATGAGGTCAGACATGAGGTCAGAGTCAGTCGTTCACATGATGTGGACGCCCGCTCGCCGCTCTTTCTTCCCTCTCGGCTGACGTGAGGAGCAGACGAAAGTGTCTTTAATTGAAATCAGCCTGTTTTTCCTAACTGACAGCCCATTCATCATGGCCAGAGAATGCAGTTAGGTGCACAGTAGAGGGCCTGTCTGGGAGCTGCTACCTGTATTCACTTGACTGATTTAATGGAGTGGAAAGTGCTTTTGTAGGTCGTCAAAATGTTTAGATTGGACCCAGAATGTGAAAGAAGATGTGATTCATCGTTTCCAGTGAGGTTTCACATCCACTCGCTCACACACCCACTTGGAGCAGGAGGTGAAGCCATCGTTTTCGATGAGTAGGTGTGTTTCCGTCCTTTGATTTAAAAAAAAAAGAAGAAGAAAAAAAAGGCATTCGCTGTGTTTTTCCTTTTTTTTCCAGTGGAAAAGGATAAAGACTTTTCTCACCAGCGCCGCCACTACAAGGAGTTCCGATTCGACCTGACCCAGATCCCGGACGGAGAGGCCGTGACCGCCTCAGAGTTTCGTATTTACAAGGACCGGGGCTATGCTCGCTATGACAACACCACGCTGAAGGTAACCATCTACCAGGTCGTCAAGGAATACCCAAACAAGTAAGTACCTGCTTCAAACTGTGGTCCAGGTGCAGGCTTTGATACAGGTGGCTGGGCCATGCCGGTAGCGTTTTGGCACAATATCTTTGTGTTGATGATGCAATATGATGTTGTTGTGTCAGTGTGAGGACCGAGTGTGTTCATATATTCCTAGTTCAGCTAAAACATATATGGAAATCACAAAAACGTATTGAAGCCTGAAAGATCAAACTAAAATGTTTGACATGAAACGATAAATTAAATGACGAAAATGCCTGACAGTTTCTTGTCTCATTCCCAATTTCAGTCTAATAGATGCATCCCTAGATGAACGTTGACTTGACTTGACATTTTAGCAATATTTCCCCAGTGAATTATAAATATGCGACGACAGATATTTTGTCTGGGGATTGAATAAAAGTATTTTGCAAGAGACTTTGTTTTGAAATAGGGCTCAAACGAACTGAAATATGCAGAATTTGTTTTTTATTTCCTGCCATGTAGTCTTCATTTCAAAATATAAAAATAAATATATGAATCCAAGAAAAAGAGAGGAACATTTCTTTAGCAGCTGTTGATTTCCACTGTTGTATCTCTGGGGGACCGTTGTCCGTGGCTCATAGTGCTCCTATCTCCTATCTCCTCCAACTCTGCTCCACTTCATTCTCACCGTGGCCCTCCTTGCAAATATAGTACTGGGATAAAGAGGACTCCATTAGTCAGCCGGCCACTTATGAAGCCTTGAAGGTCCGTCACTCACCACCCCTTATGTGTTGCCTATATACCAGGCTGGCCGGGG
>OMOU01065011.1:10632-28066 GCA_900312585.1 Malacocephalus occidentalis | reverse complement strand
TTTTCAAATTTCCGCATCAATGTTTATATGACGGATCAGTGACGTCATGATGTCAACAAATACCCCAGAAATACGGAGCCAGGCAGCAGTTAACTAGTATGAGTTGTGCCAGACAAATGTTCATATCTCAAAAAACTATACATGACATCGCTTATATTTTGACATTCTGAGTGAGAGCAGAAGTAGCTCGACAGTTTGATGTATAATATATGCATGTCATGTTAAAGTTGTGTGAACTGTCACAGTTTTTAAAATGTACCCCGGGAATGCCCCGAAAATGCTGGATGTTGACGAAAATTCGGCTCCGCTTACGCCTCGTATTGGCCTGGCCTGGATGGAGTCAAACTCCCAGCCTGAATTATGGTCCCAGTCCGCCCCTGGAGAGGGGAGATGAGAGGAGACGGTTCAAACTGACAACTTTATTTCAGCTGTTGAAAAATAACATTCATGGAGTGTTTCATAATTTAAAAAAAATGTTGTGTAGGTATATTTAGATAATAGAGAAAGAAATGTGGAATTGCTGGTTCTTGTTCTTTATTTATGTTTCCACGTGTATTTTTTAAATCATTTATTTAGGGGGCAGAGAGGATGTTAACAGAGACTTTGATGTTCTACACATGTTATGTTGTTGGCGCAATGTTACGAGGAAGCTGCTAATAAAGATGCATACGAGTACACAATGGATTCACATTTATTCTTATATTCGCAATATAAACAATCTACGTACCCCCCCGGTCCACGGTAAAATTATCAAGCGTTGACCGGTCCGCGGTGATAAAAAGGTTGGGGACCACTGATCTATACCATTCAGTAGATGCTTTAATCCAAAGCCACAAAAATTAGGATGACAAACATCAAAGCACACAGTCCGGGTAGCGCGTTAGGTGAGAACACCCGTCTCTCAGCCAATCAGGAGACCATTGAGTGTGCGGGGGAGCATTGGGGGAGAGGACGTGAGGGGAGGGACGTTGTTGTTTGGTTCCTGTTTACCTTTCCGTACCTGCGTATCCGTATACGAGAGCCACGTGCGTGCAGTGGAAATATACGAGGCTGTGGGTTATTTTAGAAATGATTGAACTCCTGGTTGAACAGCTGTAAATCTGACACCAGCTAGTTGTTACAGTGTGTTGTTGGTCCGGCACCCAGTAAGTAGCATTGGGTCTGTTACTGCCCTCAACCTCAAATGAGTTTGACACCCCGTGGTTGGTTAGTTGGGAGGGGGGCGGGGCCGTGGAGAGGGAAGCGCGGAAACGATAGGATTGGTTAGAAGATGCGGAGAGATAGTTTTCCCTCCCTTAACCTGTTTTGATTTTTAGGCATCTCTCCCAACTTCGGGTTAGTTTGTAATCTAATAATAATAACGTTTTTCAAATGTAACCGTATTTCACACACAAAAAGCTGCAGTCCAACGGTCCCAACGAATATATGTCGTTTCCGTTGTGTTAATACCGCGGCAATTTAGTTAGTTTGCGTTTTGTTCTTCTTTCACGGGGTATTTTCAGCTACTTTTCGATGGATTTGGAATATGTTTTATATACCGGTCGTTTGTGCAGTTATTTAATAATGTACCTAAACAAAAAAAAATAGTATACACCCGGACCTTTGATCGAGTGGCAACAGGAAGTAGGACACTAACGCATCTAACTCCGGTGGATTCTTGTGGCGGATATTTCCTCAATCGGATCGGCCTTATGGTGTACATGACGGTCTGTGGTATCATACTGATGAATGAGCGCGATGGCTGCTAGAGTCGTGGGCATCGGAGGAATCGCGTCCTTGTCTCGGTTTAAAGGCGCGCTCGTCGGGGCCGTGCTGGGAGACTGTGTTGGCGGCGAGTTTGAGGGAGCGGAGGAGGTTCCCATGGAAAACGTCTTGCTGCATCTGAACGGCCTGGACGACGACACCAAGGGAGATGGTGAGATATAAAAATACATGTTCAGTGCAGTTTTAGCGTTGATGGTCACCACGTGCAGTTTGAATGTCATCGATCTTGACTTGCCATTGGGCCCTTTTTTTTTATCATGCCAAAGCTTATTCCATAACCTCTTTCTATTATTGTTACTGTTTACTTGGACATTCTTGTATGTGTGTGTCAGGAACCCTGGAGTACAGTGATGATACTGCTATGGCTCGGTGTGTGGTCCAATCTCTGCTAACCAGGGCTGGGTTTGACGAACAAGACATGGCTCGCAGGTGATTTGTTCAACTGCCCACTGAAAACTCAAATGTCCTAACAGCTGGTCATTTCAGACATCATATCAACATAGCTAGCTATTTTCCTTTTTATACACTGGGCTTTGACTTGGTATACTAAAGTAATTAGAATTAGCAGTTTTCATATAATAATAGTCATCAACTAGTAAAAAGTTGCTAAAGGCGAATTATATCGCCTGTATGTATTATGTGTGCAGCCAATGTTGTGCAGCCCAGTTTAAAGTTCATGTGAATCTCCCCAATATATAAAACATTGACTAAAAAGGTATCTCCCCTTTCAGTTCAAATGTGGCTACCAAAATATGGTGCTGACTGTAACCATACTCTCACTTTTTGCAGGTTCGCTAAGGAGTACAGTCTGGCCCCGGGCCGGGGCTACGGGTCTGGGGTGATCCAGGTGTTGAAGAAGTTGTCCTCCTCGCAGCTCAGTGACGTCTACCAGCCCGCCAGGGACCAGTTCAACGGTCGCGGTTCCTTTGGGAACGGTGGCGCCATGAGGGTGGCTCCTTTTGCGCTGGCTTTCCCGGACCTTGCCGATGTTAAGAAGGTATGGGCGCCACACCAAACGATGCCTTCATTCGTGAGAGCAAAGTGGTGACCACGGCATGTGGCGCTTTTAGATTAGATTAGATTCAACTTTATTGTCATTGCACAGAGTACGCATACTCGTACAACAAAATGCTTCCCAGCTGATGCAATGCTGAGCCGTAATTCGGATGCCATGATATCATGACATCAGGCCAGAAGGATTGTCTAGACGTGGTTACGGTGTCCACTTCATACAGTGTACCTGAAGGCATCCTGGACCAAGAAGCCTAACAATGTCCACAATCTTATCTTATCTATAACACCTCTACATTTTCTATCTCTGGTTCAAACATTAGAGTAGTGTACTCTATTGCACTTGCTAACTAGCAGCGTTTATGTCCCTCCGCCCTGCAGTACAGCCGCTCCGGAGCCTTGCTGACCCACTCGTGTTCGCTGGGCTATAATGGTGCAGTCCTGCAGGCCCTGGCCGTCCACCTGTCCCTGCAGGGGGCGCTAGAGCTGCCTGCTCAGTTCCTGGACAAGCTCATCGGCGAGATGGAGGAAGTGGAGGACGAGGAGGGCGCCCGCAATGACGCCAGAGCGTGAGTGGTACTGCTACTTCTGTGCTGTGAGGGGGGGTTATTTATGGCATCGCTGTTTGAGTGTTTTCATGGTGATGTTGAGTCGCTATGAAGCAACAGGATCCAAAGAAAATTGTGTGGAGTGCAGCAATTTCTTTCCTCCTTTATTTGATATGTTTGTGTATTTAATGAAGTTTAAAAACCCATGGCAAATATATATTTTTGGATAGTTTTATTTGAACTCATGGTTTTTCTCCACCTATAACGGTATGCCAGGTGTCCGTTTATTCTGCACATCGGTTGCTGTGTTGGGGAATGGTGGTCAGAATCCATCAAACCTTTTATCTTCTGTTTGCCTTCTTCTAGGTTGAAAGAGGCGGAGAAGCCCTTCTGTGAGCGTCTTTATAGAATTCGCGACCTCATGGTCCGGAGCAAGGTCAGCATCGAAGAGGTAATCTGTGAACTGGGTAAGTGTCATCTCAATATTCTTCACCGCTACATTCCCCCATGTGTAGTTGACTGACAATTTGTCAAAAAACGATGTCAACCGTGTTGCAACATCCTTACATTTATTTTATGTATATTTTGCTACAAATATAACATTTGTTGGTTTGCGATCTTCAAATGAGATTATTTCGGTCCAGTTGCCAGCCGTATTTGACATCCAAATGTTTGTTCACCAATGGTTAGCAGCTGCTCCAGGTAGGCAGAGTTCAGAGTTTTCCAATAATAACCACCTACCAGGAACAGGATCAAAATTCAGAGCAGCATAGCGCCTCTGGGAGGCAGGTGGTATATTAAGAGTCGCACTATAGTTTGAAAGTATTTTAAATTGGAAAGATATTCATGCTCTGACTTAGAAACATGTTTACCACTTTGAGTCCCAGTGTGTCTTGCGGTGTATACCTGCCCAGGAGGCTGGACTTCCAAGTAAAGCAATCGGGCAGCAGCACTCCTCTCTGTGGAGACATTGTTTGGTCAATAAATCTCACTGTTGGAACCTTGTCATTCCCATGGTTGGATGTACATCTCTCACCTTCCTTCCTTTCTTTCTGTCTCCGCTTCCTAGGTAATGGCATCGCAGCGCTCCACTCCGTGCCCACCGCCATCTTCTGTGTCCTCCACTGCCTGCAGCCACGGGAGAGCCTTCCGCAGCGCTACGGTGGCCTGGAGAGGACAATGGCCTACAGCCTGGCCCTGGGCGGGGACACGGACACCATAGCCTGCATGGCGGGTGCCATCGCAGGGGCCCACTATGGCATCGAAGTCATCCCCGAGGCGTGGATGAAGTGTTGCGAGGGAGTGAAGGAGGCGGAGGTGACAGCACAGCGGCTCCACGCGCTCTACCACCAGCGGGCCCAAGGGGGCGCCAGCACAGTAGGACGGCGAGGCACCGCCGGTGAGAGCGAAGAACCAGGAAGCGGTGGGGGCTCCGGGCACATGCTTTGAGGAACACCGGTGAAGTCGGGAGCGATGCTGTGTGGACTTGAACAAAGGAGGGGTGCGAGGGATGAGCAAAGTACACACGCACAGTATTTTCTTTATGCCCAACTTAACAATGTCATCCAATTTGGTGTACATGGCCCTTTCATTGATATGAAAAGAATATTTACCTGAATTGAATATTTATTGAAATATGAATTCCTTCTTAAAAAGCCTTATCAACTGTTTCCATTTACCATGAGTGCCAGAACTTGATGGCAACCAATTGATTGGTTAGTTTAAACGGTTAGTTTAAATAAAAAATGAAAACATTTGGCAGGTGACAAATATTTCATTTAAACATGAAAGTGTAGTGATCAGCTTGCAGGCAAAACTACCAATATCATTCAGATAAATAACAATATTGCAGTGTGTGTAGATACACTCCACAGTTTACATAGCACACTCGTCTTCATCCTTTCCTGCTGTTCTGCTGAACAATATTTGGATACATTAAAGTTGCACTATCAAGTATTAATTGACCGACGGTTGTCAGTGTTTCTTTTCTTTGCTGCATTTACAAAACGTGTGCAGTACATTATGATTCTACTACTTAAAATGTCATTTTCGAACACTGTAATTTCATCAATGTTGCAGTGTAATTGGTAACCTGTAAAATAAACATTTGTGTATGTTTCGGAATGGTGGCTCTCTAGCGCTGGTGTAGCATCCTAGTGTCCTTTTTTACACGTGGTTCCATCGAGCTCGTCTCCTCAGTTGAACTTCCGCTTTGTATTGGTATAGATCTGAATACCAATGCAGATCTATAGATCTGAATGCTGTCCTGATCTCACATTGAAGTTCACATTCTGTTTCTCTGGAGATTGGACTAACCTTGATCCTGTTGAAAGTCTTCTAAAATGAAAAAAACAATGGAAGAACCAATCAGCGTGTGGGGGAGGGAGTTTCAGTTCACGACAAAGGGTTCTGCAGTCGTCAAGAATGGCAGCAATCAATCTATCTGAAATAGAATGAATCACCTCTCGTCTCTATCTGCAACACTGACATGAATGTCCAGGTGGTCTCACAAGGCTGGTCGATTACATTGGCACTAGACGAATTGTTTCGGTTCCAAGAGGTTTCCAAACCTTTCAGTCATCTTGTGTACATTATGCAATTCAGTAGTTTGGCTGGATCCCTGATTGATCTGCTGTGGTTAGGACTGATTTGGCCCTGGAACGTTTGTGACAGACAATACTACATTGTATGTAGTATTGTAGCTTTCAACTCACACTTCAAGCTTGGTATAGTCAACAGATACACATTTCTACAGTTGTCTTTCTTTAATCAAAAGGTTGGTGTAAAAAACTAACATTTATCATACAGTTCAATTGTACAGAAAAATTAAGAAATGCACATGTAGAAATGTAATTTCTCGTTTCCATCAAATCAATCCATTGTGAGGCGACGTCATACAGTGGCTCACACTTTCATTCTTCCTTCCTGTCCGCCAGTTGGGTTCAACCATACCAAGAATTGGTAGTGAGAGTATTGCACACAGTGGCTGTGTTCTGATTGGTCCACTGGTGTGAGACTGGTTCCCTGTATCTCATGATGCATCACTGATTTAATTCTCATCTGATTCATCCAATGGAGATGGTTGGCACATCCCAACGTATTTATTCAAATGTGCTGACAACTGTGTTGTGGTGTTTATGCGACTAATAGACTTCACGATAAGAGGTTTCTAGTGTCTACTGGGTACTATATAGTGTAGTGTTCACTGTATAGAAATGAGGGCACAAGTGAACCAGTGTCTTTACATCTTCAGAGGTTCTTGTCCACAGGGGCCACCTCAAGGAAGAGCTGAAGAAACAAAGTTATCCTGGTCAACAGACCCGGGCAGAGATTGTAATGGATGACCGGGATGTACACCAGAATTCCGCTGAAGATGAATAACGTGACGTAGAGATATTCTATTTGAGGATTGTCTATAATAGGTGCCAGAACCAGGAAGATGGCTGCCATGAGGACCAGTATGGGGATGACGATGGGAACCTTGGAGGAGAAGAGAAAGGAACCTTTAAGGAACTGGTAGTGTGAATATTAATGAGATGCATCACTCTTGAAGGCAATAAAGACTGTCATTGGTAAAAGAAGGCAATAAAGAAATAAAGATATGAGATTCAATATTTGGCTCCCCTGGTATGTGTGCATATTAGATGATATATTAGGTGATATATGTGAATTAACAACCGCTGTACCTTGTATGGTCTCGGGAGTTCAGGTTTCTTTATCTTGAGGTAAAGGAGTCCAGAAATTGTGATTGCATAGAAAAACCAGGCAGTGAAACTGTGAAAAGTCCAAAGACCAAATAGCATTGTCCTCAGATTGGGGAAATAAACTATCATAAAATATGACGATAACATAACAGAAAATAATCAAGAATGTATCCCAAATTATTTGGTTGTTATTTTCTTGTGAATCAATAAATATAGTTTTCTAGGATCATCTGGTTACCTGAAGAAATTGACAATAGATTGGAAGTCCCCTAGAACCAGCACCAGTAGGGAGACGCCTGTCGTAAAGATCAATGCTGGTGATGGTGTCAGTCTATGGACGTGGGCCATGGCCAGAATATCTGGCTTTGAAATAAGCACAGAGTAAAAAACATTGAATCATCAATCACCACTTTTATCACCATCAGCATCACCATCATCAGAAAGCATCATATAAGTGACACGGTGTTGAGTGTGTGATGAAAAATGAACCAAGCAATGATGATGTCTGGACTCATGTGTCAAAGGGGACGAGGTGCACTGCTCACCATATGTCCCTCCCTCGCCGCCACCAAGCACACCCGGCCTCCGCTGAAGAACGTCCCGTTGAGCGACCCGAACGCAGACAGCGCCGCCGCCACTGACATGATCCAGCCCCAGCTGCCCAGCACTTTATTACTGGTGACCGCAAAGCATCACTCACAGTGAAGCAATAGTACTTGTTGGTGTTCTTGTTGTTGCTGTGGCGAGTGTCCCAGTGCTTTCCCACTATGGCCTGGCCTGTGTCTTACCCCCAGGTGACCGCTACTGCGTTGGACGACATCAGCTCGTTCGGTGTCAGGACGGTCAGGTAGCTAATGTTGACCAGGAGGTACAACACCGTCACCATGGGAATGGCTATCAGGACAGCCCTGGGAAGATTCACCTGCAAGGTGGGGGGGCATAATGGCAATTGTTTGTTGTGATGAATGTTCTACTTCTTTCCATTCGTTTATTTATTTTTACTGTATGCTAATTATGACTTGACATCGAGCCAGGATGCAGGAGATGGAGGTTGGAGTGTTTGTATTGCACTCATTTCTTCAAAGAGAGATTAAGTCAGGTATTAATCCAAAAAACCAAGGGTTGGACACACACACACACACACTTTTCCTGCGACAAAGGGAATTTTCTCAATCGTGGTATTATTGTAAAATAACAACTTCCTCGACTTCATCATGAATAACCTACCAACCGACAATGCAGGCCAACATCTATGATAAACAGCATTTTAAAGACATTGAAAAAAAAAAAGTTTGTAAAAAGTGTTAAAGAGCATTGTCTCACCTCTGGCCATTTCAGCTCCTCGGTTACATAGTTCAAATTGTACCAGCCAGCAAATGACCAGAGTCCCTGATAGAAAGCCATTCCTAAAGTCCTCAGACTCAACTGGGTCCCTACAAATGCATTTTCAACATTCAGATTAGTTGAAATGACATGGGTGGTGTCTGCGAGACTCGCCCACCCCCCGATAACAATGGTGATTAACGCAAACACCTTAGCTACCAAAAACACCACCTGGATGCGGATGGCCAGGCGTATGTTTAAAATGTTGGCTGTTGCTACAACCAAAATGGTGGCGGCGGCAGTGCACTTCAATATCAACACAGGAGGAGCACAGTCACTATAAAGGGGAGCGAGCACATACTCCGCAAAGCTCAGAGACATGGCTGCGATGCCCGCAGGTTTCACCACGAGGATGAACGTTATCGCAGCGAAGAAGGCGGGAACGGAGCCATAGATCCGCAATATGTAGATGAACTCTCCTCCAGATTCCGGTATGATGGTCCCAATTTCGGCGTAGGAGAGCGCTGCAAACAGAGCGACCAGACCAGAGAGCGTCCATATCAACAAGCTGGCTCCAGGGCTCCCCACGTTGGAGAGCACAAATTGCGGGGACATAAATATGCCCGATCCGATCATTGTCCCCGCGACCAGTGCAACACCCCCAATCAAACCCAATTCTCGCTTTATTTTCAGGCCTCTGCGCTCTTTGCTCGCCATGGTAGGTAATAAGCTTGCAATTGTAGGGTACACAGCCTTCTGACTTTAACAATCTTTAAGTGCAAAGTACTAGGCCTGACTGTGATTCATTAACCACATAGGACCCATCTTCATTTATGGAGATTGGGGTGTGTGGTTGGTGGTGTTGTGGAAAACCAACATGTAATTTTGAGAAAATTCAAGTCAAGTCAAGGAGTCGGAAGTGACAAAGTGACACAGTCCTTATTAGCCCTTATTATATCTGCCTCGGGTATGACAAAGATAACAAGAGCTGAGCCGGTCGGCCGAGAGAACTCCACATCCTTTCACATGCAGCCCTTTTATGGTTCTTTCCTTCCCGCCCCCTGCCACTACCTGTATACGCCTCAAACCATCACAAGACTACGTCTCTTTGGCTCCATCTGCTGGAGGTCCCCCCAGATTGTCTCTTAAATATTTTTTACCTTATACAGTCACAAGCTTCCCAACAAGCTTAAACCAGCTTATACAACCATAAGACTGATGGATTTCTGCAGCTTAAACTTTACCCTGCAAGTCTCCAGACATCCCACCAATTAATGTCAATGCCCTGGAGCTTTAGTAGAAGCACACAGACTAGTAACAGGACATCAATGATACTTATTACCACTACCCTGATAAGAAACATGGAGCGTGGATATATGTGTATTAACAACTAATGATTTAAGGTTTGAGAGCCAGGGTAAGAAATAGTGAGATCAGTTCATTTTTAACAAATAGTAACCCACTGATGGAGCTTATTCAACTGTTGGCTCGGTCCTGTCTGGACTCTGGGTGTCGAGGTGAGGTGTGTGTTCTCCCTTCCTTGAGCTTCCCCCACCCTCCTGTGTATACAAATGTGGCCGACTCTTTCATTCCTGCTGTCCTTCCTGGGGACCCTGTCTGCTCGTCTGATCCTTCCACACACTCCTCCTGACCCCTGCGGTTCTAGCATCCTGAGAGGGTGACCATGTGCCCTCCTCATCAAATCACTAAATGCAAGGGATGATGTCTTATTTCTCAGTTTTGACTAATCGATGTGCAGGAGAGTGTGCTGTAGGAGCTACTGCTGTGACCAAGTCAAATGTAAAAGGAGAAGTAGCAGGTGGCACTAGTGCATCAGGGCTGAGCTTATGAGTCTCCCTCATTCACAATGCCTTGGTTAATGTGTTCGCCCAGTCCCCAAGTAGCACCCACAGTGGAGTTACAATAGGTGTGGGGCAGTTGCAGGCCCAGATGCAGGTCTGCCAACAGCATATTTGTACAGAACAAAGCAACTTGTTAGGCAATCATTGATTTCAATTTTAAGTGCAAAGTGTTAAAAGTTAATATTAACTTTGAATTTTGAAGGGCAAAGCTCAACATTAGGCAAAATTGAACATCATAATTTTGTGTGATGATCCTGCTTTTGCTTTCATCATGATAGACTTGACATAAAACAATTTGGATCAGATTGCAGTTAACACACACGCACATGCACAATTGTGTACCTCTGGACGTTTCAGCTCTTCAGTAACATAATTCAGCGTGTTCCAGCCATCATACGACCACAGGCCCTGGTAGAACGCAATCCCAATGGAGCTCACACTGACCTTGGTTCCCTCAAAAGAGTCCTCAAAGTTCTCAGTGTGACCCATGAAGAGCATCACCACACCTCCTATGATGATGACGGCCAGCGCGGCCACCTTCACCACCATGCTCATCACCTGGATGCCAGTCACCCAGTTAACATTCAGACAGTTGACCAAGGTCAGCAGAAGAATCGCCACAGCGGCCACACATTTCACCACCAGCACGGGGGGCGTGCATCCAGGGTAGAGCGGGGCCACAGCGTATTCAGCAAAGCTCAGCGCAATTCCTGTGGCGCTGGCTGGACGCATGACCAAGACGAAGCAAAAGACGAAGACGAAGGCCACCACGTTGCCAATGATCCGCAGGATATACGCGTACTCCCCGCCAGACTCGGGTATCACGGTGCCAAGTTCAGCATAGCAGAGGGCCCCCAACATGGCCAGCAATCCACAGCAGAGCCAAATGACCAGGCTGGCCCCTGGGCTCCCGATGGCGGACAGCACCGTCTGGGGGGTTATGAATATCCCTGAGCCCATCATGGTGCCAGCAATAAAGGACACGGCGCCGATGAGCCCTACATCCCTCCTCAGGCACAGATGTTGTCGGTCGCTGTCCATGCTGTTCAACTCTCGTACTGGCTTACTAGGAGAAACTGCTTCCATCACAAAACGGTGCTCACACACAATACACAAAAAGGGGAAGTGCTTTTTTCCCCCTTGTACATGTCTCAATGATTAGGCTGAGGCCCATGTTAATTATTACATACGTTAAGACGTTCTTATCTCCTTGATGCTATCTGCTTGAACCTGATCTCATATCTTTTTATGCTCTGCAACTTTACACATGGAATCATCGGACTAGATTTTGTGCCATTTTTAATTATCTCAAAATGTATGTTTACTATTCCCTCCAAGAGAATGTGTCCTATTTGAACTAGACTACCTATAGTTGATGCGCTTGACTGTCATTGGTAAAAGTTAGCAAAAGGGTTGAAACAATATGGTTGCCACAGTACAATGCAAATGAACTAAAACACCACACAAACACAAAGTGGGCTCTGAGAAAATGTTCACGCGTGTTCACGCAAGCTGCGTGCAACATTTTATATCTGGCAACCAGGTATGTCAAAATGGGCAGTGGGCAACTTGTCTACAAGTCAGAGAATAGCGAATCACACAGACCCCGACCCGGAATTTCAAAGAACATACTGGCTGTAGCATTGTTGTTGGAGAAACCAACATTTTCACTTAAATGTTTTCTTAATCTATATATATATTCTTAATTATATATTATGGTCATTTTATGATGTAGTACAGTAAATGTGTTACATAAAGAACCTTGAAGTAACCGTGGGTAATATTGGCCATTGAACCTGCTGTCACTAATCCGATTGACTTGGCCTCTTGCTATTAGCCTCGTGAGACCATTCCAATCTTGCAAGTTCACATTCAGTTTCTCTCACATGACTCAGGATTGATCGGTCTGACCAGGCTTCAAGCTCTTCTTTTGCTATCCTTCATACCAATCAGGATCCTGCGGGCAGCTACGTGCTACTTAGGCCTCCATGTGCTCAAGTGAATTAAGATAGTGGGCTAAAGGGCGTGGTCATCACACCCAAAAAAGCACAACATATTATTTGTATGGTGGGTATAGTTTTGATCCACCCCAAGAGTAGTCAAGAGTAGACAATAGAAAACAGAGTCAAAATCGACCAATAGGTGTGCTATAGAGAGCAGTTGACCATCGTTTTTTACTTGTTTTTGTTTGGAAGACATGGCATCTGTTCCTCACACATGTAGCCCCACCAGTTTGGATCTGGTAGCGGTTAGGCTGCCATGCTCTGCCTCACAGCTTTGCCAACCAGCCATCATAGCCATAGGAAGTCTGCATTCTTACAGTCTGTCCTCTTTGTCGTGGGCCCAGTGGCCTCCTAGCTGACCTGTTGTAGTGAGCCGTTTCTCTGTCTGGCACGTGTCAGGGGCAGGCTGCCTGAAACTGTCTCCACCATGGTCATGTACATGGCCTTGGTCATGGGGATGAGTGGCTTAGTGTGCCTTAGTGCCCCTCAGCAGCCAATGGCAGTCCAACCCTTTGTGTGTGTTGTAGATTTATCAAGACTAACATTCGTAAGAGGGAGATCAAGAAGACCAAGTATGAAGGAATCAAGACTTTATTGCCACCCATAGCAACACAAAGCCTGAGCCATCCCTGCAGAGAAGACTGCCACACCCTTCTCAAGCTCTGTCTTTTAAACGCTTTATGCTATGCAACATGTCCAGACGTTGACAATTGGTTCCCTATGGCTCATGTCCATATTTGGATGTCCAGCCTGTATCTGACCACACACAACAACATATATCATATCCAGGTGACCTCCGGAATGTCTAAGGTAGACGTGGTGGCAGCAGACGATGCCTCAACACGACATGACCCACCCGAATACAACCACAAGCGGCCCTCCAAACATTCCCTGCATTTTCTCCACACTTAATACACACAACATATTAGCATACAAATACTTAAAAAATATACTGGAAACATCTCCCATATGTGTTGCGGAGGTTGAGGGCACATCGGAGAAGTTTGCCTGCTAGAAAGGCTTTAGAAAGTCAGGTGACGTAGTATAAAGAGCGACAAAGTACATGGAGTATGGAGGAGGTCGTAGTGGATGAGTGTGTCAAAGGACCTATTTTCCAATTAATTATTGCAGTGCATTAAAGTAAAGTTGGCACTTCACAATGGTTAATTGAACCGAATAAGCAATACAACATAGAATAGTATGATCGGCATAAAGAGGAATGACACAATCATGCAGGGAAGATACAATGTCATCTATATAAATGGTGAACAGGACAGGGCTTAGAATAGATTCCTGCAACACAGCCATCCGCACACACCGTCTGTCATGTAGATAACAACCAGCGGTATGAATAATCTTTGTAGAAGTGTAGAATTCTGCATCAAATGCTTGAGAATATCAAGGCGGCACGTTTCTTGCTATCCAAACTAAAATCATTTGTTTGCCTGATGAATGTAAACAGAATTGAATGTGTTTTCCACACACGGTCAAGCATTATCGGAATGACAAATATAAATCGGGGGTTGTGATTTTTTAAAACATTTTAAATAAATTGTTAAACTTTTTCGATCCAGAGCTATTCATAAGACATTGGGTACCCACCTCAGGACGCTTCAACTCTTCAGTCACATAATTCAAGTTGTTCCAGCCATCGTAAGACCATAGGCCCTGGTAGAATGCGATGCCGATTGGATTAATGCCAACGTTTGTTTTGGCAAAGGAGTCCTCGAAGTTGTGAACGTGTCCCTGGACGAGCATCGTCACACCTCCGATGACGATGACGACCAGGGTGAAAACCTTGGCCACCAGGAAGACCACCTGCACAGACATGGCGAACCGCACGTTGAGGCAGTTCACCGTGGCCAGGGCCAGGATCACGGCCGCGGCCACGCTCTTCACCACGAGTACCGGTGGGGCGGTGCACTCCGCGTAGTAGGGCGCCACGGCGTACTCCGCGAAGCTGAGCGCGACCCCAGCAACACCCGCGGGCCTCACGAACATCACCGAGCTGAAGATTAGCAGGAAGGCAACGACCGGGCCCGACGTCTTGAGGATGTATATGTACTCTCCGCCCGATTCGCGGATCACCGTGCCGAGCTCGGCGTAGCTGAGCGCCGCCAGCATGGCCAGCACGCCACAGCAGGCCCACACCACCAGGCTGGCCCCGGTGCTGCCGATGGTCAGCAGCACGTACTGCGGCGACATGAAGATACCCGATCCGATCATTGTGCCGGCGATGAGGGACACGGCCCCCACCAGCCCCACCTCTCGCCTCAGGTTCAGCTGCTGCTGCTGTGATGTACCCTCCATGCCGATGTAGAAGCGGGATTCTATTCAGTCGCATGCACCATGGTTGCATGGGTTAATAATTAATAATGGGAATGGTTGCTTGACAAATGTTTCTCTCAGAGATTAGGGAAGTTATGCCTTTTTCCAAACCAGCTCAAGATGTAGGCCTACTTAGCAAGGAAGGGAACATGGAAAGACTCAGAGTTTGTATTGAGGATGTATTCATGAAATATACCAGCAGTAGTTATTAAACAATGACAAACGTTGTTCACAGGTTTTCTAATCAACAGAAGAAACCTTGATGACCACCCTTTTCTTATCTCAGCTGACAAAGGAGATTACATATCTCCCAAGGATAATGGTTTATAGGCTCCTCTTACAAGACACAATGACCATTGTTTTTAAGAGCGACATTTGACAGTCTCAAACTCATCTTGCAACCACTTCTTCAAACTAGCCATCGGTACATTTGATAGGTCGCTATTCAGATGTTATCAGTGTCCCACTCCTATGTTTTGTCCTACGAGGGTCCAGAAGATCGGCTAGAGAGTCATCAAGACGCCTTGCCATCCTCGCCAGTCACAAACAGGTGCACACCCTTGTTGGAGTGGAGCATCTGTCCGGCCCGCTTGGCCCCGACCACAGTGGCCAGCCTGTGGGCGTCGTAGCGGGAGAAGAGCACCGTGCAGGTCCAGCTGGCCCCCTGAGCCGGGGTACCGGCCGTCAGCATGTTGCAAACCTCGCTGTAGTAGTGGGGGTACGTGGGGAGCCCGTAGAACACCAGGTTGTGGATCCCCCGGATGGTGAACCTGGGCGCAGGAGTGGCTGGTGTTAAATTCAAAAGAACTTGATCTTGTCTGTCAGAAATGGTTCGCATGGTACATGGTTACAGTGCATTAAGACATGTTGGATAACATACAAGTAACATACACAAACTGGTGCATGTTTATGGCAGTGTGATGTGTCCAACTCTGGTTTGAGTGGACCTTGTCATTTAAAAAATGTTTAAATGACTGAATGAATACAATGTGCAGCATGAATTACGTGTATTTAATGGACTTCTCATGAATCTCTGGAGATCCTTTGAGCTTTGCTGGGCATATTTTAAAACAAATTAAAAAGCAATGCACAATGTCAGTAACTTATGCACCATGTTCAGACAATAGAATTTTTTTTTTGAAATTGTTACTACTTGGGCCAAGCAGCCCTTAACAACAATGCAAAGGACACCGTATGTCATCAATTCAATACTTTCACAGAGAGCAGTGACCATAAAAAAAAAAAAAGAGGTGAACCACTTGCCTTTTGTAGAAGTGGAAACGTTCAGTGAAGAGCAGGAACTGCTTGTCTCCCGCCTGGAACTGGTGTCTGCCGCGCGACACCTCCGACTTGCTGGAGTACTCGCATGCGCTGGCGAAGCTCATGTCCGCCTTCTTCATGTGGTTGCGAAGGCGGACGTAGTCGAAGTACGACGGGACGTAGATCATGGTGTGAGACATTACCGAGTCCTTGTACTGATGCAACACTTTTTCGATGAAGAATTGGAACCTGTCCAGGGAGGAGGGGATGCATGGAGAATATGAGCTATTTAAGGGCTAGTTGGGTTCACTGAAGAATAAACGTCAATATTGAGAAAAACATGAGCTGAACAAGAATGCAAAAATAGGACAGACAAAATATACAATGAAAAGGTCTGTATGAACATGTGACAAAAACAAACCACAAAAGAGTACCACAACTGTGTGTGTGTGTGTGTGTGTGTGTGTGTGAGAGAGAGAGTGAGAGTGAGAATGTGAGAGAGAGAGTGAGAGTGAGAGAACCAATACAAGAGATAGCCAAGCATTAAGCAGCGGGTGGGGGGCCGGACATACCGAGCGTCCTGGTCCATGAAGGAGTCTGAGGGAAACATCTGGAAGACGTGGGGCAGCTGCACCAGCACCTGGCAGATGGACCCAGTCTTTGGAATATTCTTAACAGCGACCTGGGAAGGGAACAAAACACAGATGAGCAGGGGGGGGCTTTTGTTTTTAAGGCTTTTGTTTTTAAGGTCTTTGTATATTGTGCAAATACCTGTCCGCGGTAATTGGAGCAGTGCTTGGACAGCAAGTTGTTGATCTGGGGGTCTTGGATGGCGCTGAACACCATCGTCTGGCGGTAGTGCTTCGCCCAGTTGTTCAGGTTCCACAGCCTCACCCTGGAGAAGTCCACGTTGTGAGACTCCAGCGGCTGCAGGTTCATGTGCTTCATGGTGTGCTGTGGAGGCAGCCGGCAGTGTCTCACAAGACTTCACTCAAAAACATTAAAAAGCATTTGAAAGACACTTATTTAAGCCCTATCTATGATGATCAGTGTAGATGCAACAATGTGTATGTGTGCATCTTAAATGGGAAGGGAAACTTCACATGTTTTCTGTTAAATAATGTTTGGCTTCTTGAATTAACATGAATTAATTGGCCGTAAGCTTCCCGATATAGATCAGGAAGCTAATTGTGAAGAACTGGTGAGAACTGGTGAAGAGATGGTGTGGACGGACGTTGGGATCGCCAATGGGCACCATCGGCAACTAGGGGGTGTATTTGTTACCACACGGGCAGGGACAGTTCAGAAATGCTCTTAAGTGGGGCAAGTCCATGTCCAAGTATGCTACTCATCTCATCTTGGTTGTCCATCAAATTGATGACGATGACTACTATTTATACTAATCTACTGCTAATAATAACAATTCTTAGGACATGACTGTAGTATAAGCACCGTAGCTTACCAGAACGTGCTCCCAGTTCTGCATAAGGAAAACGTCAGCCTGGTCAACCACCAGCACCTCCACGGAGGACAGGAAGTCAAAGTCCCTCTTGCTCTCACCCTCCGCGCCCAGCAGGGTGCGCAGACCCAGCGGCGAGGCGACGATGATGTCCGATGAGTAGAAGGGTGCG
>OMOU01065011.1:0-10581 GCA_900312585.1 Malacocephalus occidentalis | reverse complement strand
AGAAGATCAAGGTTAGGATGAGATGGATGGAGAGACATAGACATAGACATAGACATAACCTTCAGCCTATGAATGAATGCACAATAATATGCATTAATAAACAAAACATTAACAGTTGGAGCTGCACCTATCCTGAAATGGTCATCCACATTCCCAGAGAAGGTGGCGCGGTAGTCCTCAGGCTTCTGCACCTTCGGGGGCTTGACATCGGCCTCCTCCCCGTACGACTCCTTGAACCTCTTCTTGTTGCTGACGTCCATCTTCTTGTTCTTGCTCTCCATCAGGCCGATGAGGGTCTGGATGACGCGCAGCGCAGCGTCACGGAAGGGCACCAGGATCAGTGCCTAAAGCGTAGGAGAATATGTTGTTTAGCAAAAATAACAACTAGGCTAGTCGAAAAAACATGCTTACAATTCAAACAATCCATATTATCTGTAGCTATGACATTACTCACAATGCTGAATGATAGACTGGCTACTCTGCTTTTTACACTCATAATACTTACAAGAATAGTCAAGCATATGTGAAGATACTACTAGTAATTCAAATGTAAAGGTGAAACATACAGCCACATAGCTTCTGTGGGACAGTTGGTGAACAGCGTACCTTGGGCCGGGTCAGGCCCTGGTCTCTGGGCTCGTCTTGGGGCTCAGCGTGAGCCTTGGACTCGGCCCGTTGCCTATAGAGCAGGGAGTTGTGGGCCAGGACCCGGGAGTTGGCCTTGAGCACGTGGTTGAGTGCGTGGAGGCAGTACGCGCTGCGCACCTGCTGGCTGGTGCCGAGCGGAGAGCTCTCGGGGTAGTAGAGGTCTCGGTAGGTGCCCATGAGGCCTAGCAACTCCATCTGGAAGGGGCTCACCCCCTCCTCCGCCCCAACCTCGGGGTCGGAGGCCCGGTTCAGGGACCTCCAGTTTCCCTCGAGGACCTTGTGGAAGGCGGGGAGGACGGCATCTTTTGGCTGGCCAACAGGGCTCAACCTCTCCAGTGGGGTGGAGCACAGCAGAGTACCCATTTTGGGCCACTGAACATTGACGTTTGTGGGATGAGGGTAATATTTTTGTGAATGTTAGATAGCGAGAGTCCCATAAAACTGCAATCTGACATAATAAACTAAAAAAAGACACTGCATGAGAAAGATGTTTGGTCAGTACCGTGATGGTGGTCTTAGCTCTGGGGCCAGATGCAATCTTCTCCACGTCTTCTTCACTGATCTCCGTGTCTACATGCTGCACAAACATGTCTACACACAAGACAAGAAATATCCATATCCAAAGACCACTTTAACTATGAACAATTCGTATTGTTCCGCTTTAAACTACTGCATCATCTGTATCTCTCACATTTGTTGCAGCGATGGGATTCAATATTGTGAATTTGAAATAAATACAACAATTACAAAAGGTAAAGCAAAAAGAGGTTGTGATTACATGACCAGCATTGCCATGGAACATACCTTTAGCATCCCCTTCCGGGGGTTGGGAGTCCTGTTTCGCCTCCTCTTCCTCCCCCCCGATGAAGTTGCTCTCCAGGCAGAACTGAGACTCATGTTCTTTGTCTGTAAACTCCTCCTCTGCCTCCTCCCCCACTCCTCCGTCTGCACTCCCCTCTCCTGTCTTCTCCTGCACTGCCTCATTCACATCTTCATCACCATCTCCTTCCTCTTCACAGCCACCACCACCATCATTATCATCATCATCATCGATGTCTTCACTGGCGCTACCACCATCGCCGTCATCACTCTCACCTGGAAATCAGTTGCATTTGCACATTTTGCGATGAGCTGTTTGGCACAATGTTATCCCAAATCACTACTAGGTTGTGGAAGACTGCAGGAGCAAATATTTTACAGCTAAAACAGAATGGTGCATGACAACTACAAGTATGCCGAACACTACAATATTTGTGAAATATGCTATTGTCAGGGAGTGCAGCCAATCACAAATCTCAAATCTGGACTGGTCTCGAATGAACAACTGACCTTCCTCACCAATTAGCTCCTCCTCATCTTCGTCTGGACTCTCCTCATCTTCGCTGTGGTCATTGTCTACGGGACGGCCAAGAGTCGACAGAAGCTTCTGATAGGCAGTTTCCTGTTCCAGCTCTTCCTCCTCCTCGCTGCCATCACCAGCCGGCTCTGGGGTACCCCGCTAGGGCAGACATGTACAAAACCAAAGATGTTATTCACTTTCCATGCAACTTACCCATCGTTGTGTATATGTAAATGTTTTTTTAACCTACATTATGAGATGAAAAGAATCATGAAAAGAAATGTGATCAAACTAAAGAGAGTCCTGCTGGTTTGGTCAGTTAACACAATTAATGGTACTCACCAGCTTGACTATTTGTGTTCTTTCAGGTCTTTCATTGACACTGTAAATACATAATGTCCCACAGGCAGTTAACTGAATGCATTGGCATCAATATATCTTGGCATTTAGACCAAAGCAAGTGTTTCGTATGTAATCTTCTTATGCGTTCTAGTTGTACTCCGAAGTCAGAATACCAACTCCGGAAAGTCGGACGAACCTCAGTAAGCCTGACTTCAGTCAACTCGGGTGTGACATAATTTCCAGCTTCAATTTCACACGTCAGAGCTAGGAATTACATCACAAGAGTAGACCGCAAGTTTATTCGGGGTTGCTGAGGTTTTCCCGACTTCCGAGTACAAGTGGAACGCAACACTCAGCCAGGATTATTGTAGGATGGCTTGAACTAACTCAGCCAACTAGTAGCTGAATAACTAATAAATACCTATCCAACTGTTATGCACTCTGACTTCACACTTACATGTCATGGAATGGATGCTCTTCTCCGAAATCCTTCAGATGTTTCTTCTGCTTTTTAGACAGACTGGTAAACAGGCTATTCTGCCTCCGCTTGCCCATGTTGACAGTAGACCGCTTGTGCTGCGCCTCCGCGACACGTGTGCTCTGTTTTTCCGGCCTGTTCGCCGGTCACGCTTTGTCTAAAGTAGTATCGACTGCCACCTATAGACCGGGGGTGGAATTACACTGTTGCCATACACTGGAAAAATAGTATTGATTCTTTCATTATTAAACACACAGCCAATATTAATAGCGGCTATATAAAAACGTGGTTGTTATTCATTGTAAGGAATCTCAAATAAGTCACACAGTCTAACACAGGGCTATGTTAAATGACTTTAATTATTTGTTGAAGCTGTAAAGCATGAGGGCTAGCATTTTCAATTGTGTTAGAGAGGTAGCATACGATCCATTAGGCCTATTGAGTTGGACGGCATTAGGTTTCTGTTGTCCTCGGATAGCCGTCACCATGGTAAATCCTATTCATTATTAACCATTTTAGTGTCTTGTTTTAGTTCACAGGGGCATAGCTCAGGGTTAACCTGTCAACTGGGATATTATTGTTTGATAATTGCATTTTGGCCTTGTTTGAAAGAGTGCGTGTGGCCTGATCCACTCGAATGAGATGTAAATAACAGTCATGTAAGCCTTCTTATGCGTTTCAATGGACAGGGCCAAGGTGAAGCGGGACAAAGGCGAGGCGGGAAAGACGGTTCGGTTTCGGGTGGCGTCTGCGAACAGCGGCCGCGTGCTGACGGAGGTGTTCAAGGATGGGACGGCTGCGTGGTGCGGCTCGGCGTCGGAGTCCGTAGACTCTGACTGCGCCAGCAGCAACCCTGAGCTGGAGAGCCGGGAGAGCCACAGGTCTCCGACCAGCGAGGCGGCCAATAGCCACCTGCACGGCCTCGCGGGAGCCGTGCAGGCGGCGACAGACGACGGCGGCGGCGGCGGCGAACCCGACGACCTGCTGTTGTACGCCAGTGCCAAGAGAGAGCAGCTCTTCAGCAACAAGCGCGTCAATATCTGCAGCAAGAACGGGACTATACGAGGCGTGAGAAACAAAGTGAACGCGGGTCAAGTGCTTTTCAACAACCTTTCCAACATGTATTCTGTGAGTATGGCATATCGAAAAGTATGCATATAATGTAGTGTGCAGTGGGCTTCATGATTAATTGAAATGGCCTGTATTCGCGTAGCCACGGAGTCAACATTGAGGGGAATGTGCTCACCCCCAATATATATTAGGCCAGAGCATTTACTTGACAGGACAACTTCGTTCTAAACTAAATGCTCGCATAATTCCTCTCTCTCAAAGGGCAACCTTCGTGGCAGCAGATTTCAGAAAATGCGACCATGGGACAAGGATTAGAAAGAAGAGGATGGCAGCTGTCATATGATTTGATCCGTCATTGTGTTATATATATAATTTGTTAGCTTGGTAATCTGCTTAATAATTATGTCATTTCGAATATAGGCCTATATGAATCGAGCCAAACAGTGTCTCAATATCTGCTGTGTATCTGCTGTGTGAGCAAGTTTTACAGCAGAATGTATTTTTGGGAAAGATCAGCAATCCCATCTTGTTTTATCCTGATTTTAATTTTATATTTGTATTTTTAAAGATTTTATATAAGTCAATAGTTTGGAAGACATTTCAATTAATGTAAGTTGCATGTTGTTTTTGTAAACGATATTGTTTTGATTTCAATGACTATGTAGGCCTAATGGTATACAGACTACAGTTATTCATTTGCATGTTTAGTTTGGTTGTTAATAATTGAAGATAAATGATAGGCTTAGAACTTTTTTGTCCATGTCTTTATTTAATTTAACATTAGGCTGCACATACATTAGGATTATAGGCTGTCAATAGCCACCTGCACGGCCTCGCGGGAGCCGTGCAGGCGGCGACAGACGACGACGGCGGCGGCGGCTAACCCGACGACCTCTTGGCACTGGCGTACAACAGGTACGCCAGTGCCAAGAGAGAGCAGCTCTTCAGCAGAATAACTTTTAGGATTAATTTTCATTAATCAAAATGATTATAGGCTGTCAATTTTACCTAGAAAATTAATTTAATCAAAATACAAAGGGAGCAAGAAAAACGTGCACATTTAGAACAGATTCTGTAATATTGTAGTAACATCGTGTTAGATTTTGTGATATGGTCAATAAGTTACTCTGCACTGCCCCCTGTTAGCTGTTGTACGTCATTAGACGTCGCTCGGTACTCCCATTTGAACACAAAAAAGCTGGTTCAATACTGTTGATACATTTAGATTGTTTTCATTTAGCTGAAACTTTTGTCCAAGGCAAGTAAGATTAGGTTGAGAATACAATCACAGTGGGGGACAATATGAATTGAAGTGCTACAGGTTTTCCAATCCGCATGACTGCAGGCAGGGCTGATTTATAAGTTGAATTGGCCTCCTCAGGCATCGCACAAACATTGATGCACACTGACTAAGAAATGTTACACACAAAGCGTAGCATGTGTGTGTGTGTGTGTGTGTGTGTGTGTGTGTGTGTGTGTGTGTGTGTTTGTCAGCCTGTAGTGCTTGGTCCAGGGTCAGGGCCAGCTCCTAAAGGCTGCAGCCACATTGTGACAGTGCATCTATTCATCAGTGGATATACTCCAATGTGGGTTAGGTGGGTCGAAACAATACCTATACGTAGTGGAGATTGAATGAAATGCCAGCAGAACTATAAGAAAAAGCAACAGCCTTGTTGGCTTAGAAAGGCATCAATAGGCCTGCATGGTTTCCATAATAATGATCACTTTATGGAGGCTACTGTGTTAACCGTGGCATCCTGGTTCCATTTAAAATGGAAAGCATCACTTCAGCTATTTTATTAGAATCATTGTTTCACGTGTATTGTCCATCACTATGTCTAAGCCGATGTGTCTGTAGCAACGGGCTGCAGATACAGGGTCAGCGGGAGGGAGGAGGAGGGTGTATTTAGGGGGATACACCATCTCCCGCTCATCAAACCACCGAGGCATCAGGATGCACACAGCGTCCCCGGGCAGGTCCCCTTGTTACCAGGCCTGCGGTAGAGTCAGCCTTGGCTATAGGGTATCTCCACCACGGGGGGGATGATGACGAGGATGCTGACGAGAGCAGCACGGCGGGGCAGCAGACCAGCTAATCATGTAGCCGTCGAGGTGATGTTACTGCGGCAGGAGAGAGGTAGATCCGGACGTGGTGGTGGTGGTGGTGGTGGTGGAGGAGGAGGAGGAGGAAGATGATGATAATGATGCGGCGTCTCCGGAAGCCTAGCCACACGTTCCCGGTTTGATGTCTTCTTCTGATCAAATCGACGAAGCAAAACAAACCAAAAGCTCGGTTGAGTGTCCGAGAAGAATTCACGATGATCCATGATGGACGAACATCGCTGTTCCTGTTTTTTAAAGGATGCACGACCAGACAATAATGGGCAGGTGTAGACTGTAACACAGGGATCGCAGGAAAAACCTATTGCCGTCTATTCCTGTTCCCCAACCTATCGATATCGTTGCGATCACCACCACCACCACCACCATGTCTCCACCTGCATCGGCGGCGACGGCCAGTGAAAGCAGTGCCACCACCACTGTTTTTGAGGAGGACACCAGGGAAGAGGTATCATGCTCGACGATCGACATTCTATTATAAATGAGCATGTGGACGATTCTGATTATAGGCCTTATTTCTTATCCGATGCTTTGTTGAATCGATAAGATGTGGCGAAACAGCGATGGGGAGGGAACTGTTTGTTTAGACATGCTAATATTAAATCCTACCTATTCCTGTAATATGTTATTTCCTTCACCTACACTGACAATAAGGTGATCTACACGTAGACGTCTTATTCGACATCCTTCAGGTTCGCTGCTGTATTAGCCTACATTGCTACCTGCCGTTACTTTGATCACCAGTCAGTGTGATCAAAGAGAGCAGTCAGGGATACAGGGAATCTGCAAGAAATTCAGCAATCAATTCCCTCATAATTCTGTATTTTTATGTGTGACAGCAATGCTCTAAACCTTTCAGAAATACTACTGCATTTAAAATCGGCATATTGTTATCTGCAACACCAACACTTAACATTTATGAAATGTATATAAAAGTGTGTGCTTTAATCAACAGCAAAGGCCCCTGAAGCAGTCACTGAGTAAATCTCTCTGCCGGGAGAGCTTCTGGAAGTGCCTGCTGCTGTCCATCCTCATGTATGGCTGCATGGGTGCCATGGTGTGGTGTCATGTGACCAAGGTGACCCGCCTCACATTTGACAGCGCCTTCAAAGGGAAGTCCATGATGTACCATGACAGTCCCTGCTCTGATGGCTATATTTACATCCCCCTGGCCCTCCTGGGCATGCTCTACGTGGTCTACCTGGTGGAGTGCTGGCACTGCCACGTCAAGAGCGAGCTGCAGCACAAGGTGGACGTGGAGGGCATCTCTGAGCGCATCCAGAGGATGCAGCAGGCCAAGCCCTGCATCTGGTGGAAGGCCATCAGCTACCACTACGTGCGGCGCACGCGGCAGGTGACACGCTACCGCAACGGCGACGCCTATACCAGCACCCAGGTCTACCACGAGCGTGTCAACACGCATGTGGCGGAGGCCGAGTTCGACTACAGCCACTGCGGCGTGAAGGACATCTCCAAGCAGCTGCTGAGCCTGGAGAAGGCGGCTCTTACCAAGCTGCGCTTCACCAAGTGCTTTAGCTTCGCCAACGTCGAGTCAGAGAACTCCTACCTCACCCAGCGGGCAAGGTTCTTCACGGACAACGAGGGCCTGGATGACTACATGGAGGCGCGCGAGGGCATGCACCTGAAAAACATCGACCTGAAGGAGTACGTGCTGGTGCTTGCCGACCCCGACCGCCACCCCTGGTACCTGTCCCACTACGTCTTCTGGCTGGCCTCCTTCTTCACCTTCTCCTGGCCGCTGCGGGTCTTCACCGAGTACCGCACCGCCTACGTCCACTACCGGGTGGAGAAGCTCTTCGGCCCTGACTACCCGGTGACACCGAGCGACGAGCGGCCCTATGCCCGCCGGATGCCCCGCGTCAACACCATCGACAGCACCGAGCTGGAGTGGCACATCCGCTCCAACCAGCAGCTGGTGCCCAGCTACTCCGAGGCCGGCCTCATGGACCTGGCCCAGTGTCCCACCGGCTTCAGTGGCTACCGGCAGAACTGCGAGCGCTGCCACCGAGCCATCAGCTGCTCCTCCGTGTTCTCCAGGAGCGCCCTGAGCATCTGCACCGGCGCCAGCTCCCGCATCCCCTTCAGCAGCAGCCGCTTCTCCCTGTCGCGACGGTACGGCTCCCAGCGCAGCTGCTTCTGGCGGAGTGGCAGCCTGGACGACCAGGAGAGCCCCAGCGAGAACACGCGCTGCCTGTCTGAGCGGCTGGCCACCGACGATGAGGACCCCCCCGACTACCAGGACGCCCTCTGCTTCCCCGTGCTCATCGTCCACTGCAGCGAGAACTGCCACAACCACCGGTCCTTCCACAGGAACGGCTCTTGCGTGGAGACCTCCCTATGATGAGGCAGGACAGATGGTCCACAGGGCGATCACCGGCTGTAGCATGCAGAGACACTGGACCTGGACATGGCTGCCTTGGGTTCGCCGTCGGGTGTGTGTAACACACACACACACACACACACATGCGCCACACTATGTCCCAAGTGATGGAAACGAAATCAGTAAACTTGAAAACCACCAAAGCAATAACTAATAATGTCAGTGGATATGGGTTGTGCAGTTCTGTGAACAATCCGGGAGTATACGTATCCATGTGGCATCCAATGAAAACCACGAAGACGTAGGCTGTTATACAATGCTGTAGCATTTATTTTACCTTGTGAGCATCTGGAAATGAGACTAGCGATTACCTCAAAAGAAATTGAACAGGTCATGGAAAAGAGAGGTGAAATTCTGTAAATGTACCTGAAATATCTTGATGAAAATGTGTGGATTTACGCTGCGACATGTTGAGAGTTCTCTGAAAAGGGTGTCAAAAAGTAACAGTTCATTTCACGTTTTTTTTACAGCAATAACTGTGTCACCCTCTCAAGAGAAGGAATACAAAATGAATATCTCATAGTTGTAGTAAAAACGAATAATGAATACATATCACATTTACATATAGGCTAGGCCAAATGTCTTTGTACAATAACTTCAAGAAAATGTTATTGTGTCTGTGGTATCAGTTTCTATGATACCTAATTGACAATTCTGCGTGGACAAAGGAAAGGATACATGAATAATGCCTCGACTAGTGAGGTAAAAGCAACGTCTGGCTGGTATTATTATGATCTAATACTGCAACTTTCCTGAAGTGGGTGGCTCGGTCGAGGACGATATGTCTGCCAAGGAAACCTGAGTTGGGCTTGCCTAAATAAGATGACATTAGGTTATAAGGGCTTGCCGGGTGGATACTATGTTTATAGTTATTATCGATACATACAGTCTAGCGTAAGGCTCTTTGTAATCTACTGCCATGGAGAAACATGCCGGCAGTTGTGTTGTAAATACATAAACACGTCATTACCAGACGATCATGGTGACTACTGGGAGGTTTATGCTGTCAATTCCATCTCCACATTGTATTATCCACATCATCTTCAAACGCCATCAATCAATTATGAAATGTGAGAAAATAATAACAATATTACGATCAAAACCTAATTTGCATGATCTCCTACTGTTAACACTGAATGTATTCACAAACATATATGAAGATGAATGTAAACCACCAGCATATTATGTCACACTATATGTCCATTAAATATGAATGCTCAATTTGTAACTGGAGAGTGGCTGCATTGCAATTTGTAATATATTGAGATCAAGTGCATTGGGGGCCACATCAGAAGGCCACGCCCGCGTGATGTACAGTCGTGTTTGAATGTCGCCACCCCAGTTTGCATTCGGAGGATCCCTGGTCTCTATAGGGCATTTGCAGGTTGCATATGCAAGGATGGCACATGCACTGCGGTTTACATGTTGTATGAACTTTGTAAGACACATTTCTACGACTGGCAATGCTACTGTACCACATATTAGACAACGACACCACTCCTACACTCCGCCGATGCCACTATTATGCACTTGAAGTGGAACTGCTAGGCGTTATGGATCGCACTCATGCTGGATGTTGGTACGTGTTCCTCTCTAGTCATACAGTATGCATTTATAGGAAATATGTACAGTACAGTATGCACCCACTTGTTATACTATCCATGTAAATTAATTGTTAACGTGAGCTTGCAATTGTAATGATGAACAATGTACAAACATTTCACACACATTGTAAAGAAAAGGATGTCTTTTTTCTTGTACTTTTTAATATGTTTTATCATATGCTGGAGTAAGGATATTTGCAATAAATGTGTAGGACATATCTTCAAACATAATTATAAAGAATTGCAAATTGAAGCTGAATGTGACCTTGGCTCATGAGACTATTGGGTGACAATTATTTTTAAAGGTAACTGACGATGTATCAGGTGTGCTTATTTGAGATATAAGTGATCATAATATTGATTGAATGAAGTGTGCCAAGGGCAAGTTTGGAATTTCCTGTCTTTGTCTATAATTGGTAACAAAAAGTATATTGTAGGGTATATCTATTCATTTATTTGTGGTTACTGAGTGAGGAAATTAGCGATTGTTCTTGTCTGTGTCAGACCAAACCAAACCAAGTCCAAGCGTTCACCAAATGGAAATTGTCAAGGCTGATTGTTCACTTTCATGGACCAT
>OMOU01065006.1:14888-27996 GCA_900312585.1 Malacocephalus occidentalis | reverse complement strand
TGTAACGGATTATGTAACTAGGGATGGGGGAGTGTGTAACGGACGATGTAACCAGTAATTTGGAAGTGTGTAACTGAGGATGTAACTAGTGATGGGGGAGTATGTAACAGAGGATGTAACCAGTTGTTGTGACGATCCTCTGGACATAAACTCCCGCCTTCTGCAAAAAGTTGACCGGGAAGCCGCCACCCCCTCCAGAGCTGGAGCCGGCCATGTTGGCTTGGCGAGGGAGCATAGGGATAGGAGTGGACTGGATGGGCCGGACACTCGCCACCGGCTTGTCATCTGGCCTGCCACCCGGACACCTAAACAAACAAACACACACAAATGAATAAGACCATAGTAAAGAAAACAGGACAAAGTGTGTGTGTGTGTAGTACCAAAAACAGAAGAGAAGTGTTACATGAGAAGTGTTACATGAATTAGTGTAGTGTGAATATTGTGTAGTGCAGCAGATGCTTTCAGTGATGTAAATAGGTTTTCAATGTAGTGAGTCCCCGGGACCCACAGGTGGTCATTTTAGTGGGTCCCAGTGAAATTTTGTGGGTCCCCAATAAAATTATTATTATTTTTGTTTTTACAAATTGTAGTGTTAAACTCATGTTTGATGTTAGCCCATCTGTGCTTTCCTATGCTTTGCTATTCTGATTCATCCCTAAATGCAATAGTTTGTTGGCCAGCGATATGTTTTTGGGGGCATTTTAAAACATTTTCCTTCCACTTCTTGACAATGAACAAAAGGGGAGATATGCACAAGATATCATGAGAAAATCGCGGCCAGTGGATTCTTTTTGTTTTTTCTCAACACAGTGTGTCCCCTGGACGGTTAAGCATTATCAGGTCATCATCGACATGAATACAGCATCCATGCGAGTTTATTAACAAATGACCAAATTAGCCTTGTTGAAGTTAAATCTGTGTGGTGAAAGTAGCATTGGATGCAGGCCCAGCAAGGGCATCAAGTCTCTCCCGCGATGATAGAGACTATTTCCTCGGACAAAATATGTTGACAGTGAGTGTGTCCTTTTAATAATATGATTTTAACGCGTCAGAGACACAGGATGTGCCCCTATTTATCACTGGGCTTTTACCCCCAGCGACTATGGATACAAGTCATTAAGGAGCAGGAAAGCGTTGGGCATCTTACTTCAGGATGCCTACAGGTAGACTGCAGACATGGAGTTGAACACAGTTCTAATCCCTTTGTATATTAACTGACCAGTTGCGTTGGCTGAAGGCTGGTATGTTGGCGAGGGTTTGGTCACTGGTGGGGTAGTAGTGGGCGTAGGACGGACGGGAGTACGGGACGCAGGCCCTCTTCTCATCCTCGTAGCTCTTCTTAGCAGCTCTCTTCTCCGCTTTGGTCAACTTGGACTCCTTCCGGTCCATCAGCAGAGACTCGTGATGGAAGGGGAGCTGGTGATAGAAGATATAGTACAACATTTAGCCCCTTGGCATGGGAGAACTAGCTAGGACAACGGAGGAAACATGTCAAACATGTTTGACTGCTTGATTAACTGATTAAAAGTCCACATAAATTCACATTGACTTCTCAATTCTCTGTGGAAATTAGAGAGATATTACACTCCACACTCACAACCCCACTACAAACACACACACACAAGCAGGTGTTGACCATATACTTTACCTACAGTTCACATTTTTTATTTGCATTCGAAAAGTTTCATCTAATCGTTCTTGCCTAGCAGCTTTCTCAAGAACCGCTCACCCAAACACCTTCACACTCGACACTGCACTTCCGTGGGTGCTCAGCAATAAACCTGCCAAGTGTGAAGTTGATTGAGAAAATCTAATGTTGCATTTATCATACATGTGTATATACACAAAGACTCCTTCCATTATAGTTAGATGGCCATAAATGTCCTGAGCCATGAAGCAGCAGCTAGCCGGTACCTTGGTAATGAGGTGTGGGTATCGCAGGCAGGCCTGGCTCATGACTGCCTCCATGTCCTCCTGGGAGTTAAGGGAGTTTTTGTTCTGATCAGGCTCCTCCTCTACAAAGTGCAGCAGAGACTCCACCTCCTTGCGGGTGAAGTTCAGCACGGGGTTCAGGTCGTCCACCACGCGGTCTTTACAACAGCACAACAACACAGGTGCTTAACGGACATCTGGGCACATGGTTACGCTCAGTGTCTATGATGTCAACAGCCCCTGGAAGTTCATGATGGGTTCAATACTGGGAATTAATGTCCACATAAAGGAGCAGCAACACGCACAACGTAACAAACAGGGTAAGCTCCTTCATTCTGTGTTGGTTGTTGGATTTGCAGTCCAATGTCCAACACAATACCTTTGTTTTTGACATGTATTCATTGTATTTTACAAGCCAAACCCGGAGCTGAGCCGTCTCTTACCCGACATGCCCTGCTTGGAGACCTGCCGATCATAGATCTTCTTTTCCAGGGTGAAGTCACACACCAGCCGGTAGATGTGGCAGGGCTTCCTCTGACCGTAGCGGTACACCCGACACACGGCCTGGGCGTCGTGACACGGGTTCCAGGAGGCATCGAACACCACCACGCGGTTGGCGCCAATCAGGTTCACACCCAAGCAGCCCGCCCTGAGAGCAATATGACCACATGGAGATAGCATGCCTCCGTCTGTGTGTATGCGTGTGTGTGCGCTACAAGATGAGATGGCAACCTTGTAGACAGTAGGAAAACCCATGCTGCAGTGTTCTGCGGGTCGTTGAACTGGTTGATGAGTCGCTCTCTCTCTGAGGCGGATGTACTTCCATCCAGTCCTATTAAGAAGAAGAATAAGCAGTCCAAATACTGGGAAGTGATTTCCATAGGAACAGATGAGCGGCCTGGATGACTCACTGTAATAGTTGATGTTGCGGACCCAGAGCTGGCTAGGCATGTCAGAGAGTGACGGTACAGGCCTCTTCACCAAGAAGTCCTCGATGACCGTTAAGGTGGACAAGCTCTGGCTAAATGGTGAACAGAAGAAACAATTAATAATAATAATGAGTGTGGCAAAATCTACACAAGGGAAGGTACAAAATCAATAGGTTGAAATTAAGAGTACTGTACTGTAAGCACTATAGTCCAAATAAATGACCAAATCATGATATTACGTAAAGATAGTCTCCGTCTAAAGGTCTAGAACAAAAGGCTCAACCTGAAGACCAGGATTTTGTCTCCGGTCCGAACACTCTCATCGATCAGATGGAAGAGCAGCACCATCTTGGCAGAGTTCTCCAGCACCCCCGTCCTGTACCTCGACATGATGTCTTTTGCCTGGAGAAAATAAACTCTTGATAGACAGATAGTCTACAGCAGTGCTTCTCAAAGTGTATTATATATATATTATTGTATTATATATATTGTGCTGCTCAATGTATATATATATTTAGCCATTTTATCTTTGATCTTTTGGACTACTCATGTACTCTCGTGTAGAATTTCACTGTTCAGAACGGCCCTGTGTTTTGAAGAACATGTGATAATAAAACACTATTTCTCCAGCCAAGTACCCCTTTAAAGTTACAGTGGTATGCTCTTATTGGAAAGATTTAACAAACATGTTACTAATCAGTTTTAAATTACATTAAGGGGTTGTTCATTAATTTTCTTAAGGTGTAATTATTTAGCAATTGTTCATAACCAATCTTAAAACAACATTGTTTGGTTCATGTTTCAAGTTCCCCCTGCCATTCTTTAAAGTACTCCTAGGTGTACACGTAGTCCTATTAGTGAAACACTTCCGTAGTGGGCATACAGAGTGTGTTAGTGGTGGTGCTGTACCCAGTCATAGGTGATGACTTGATTGGCTCGTTCCTGGATGGGGTTGATGGGCGGGAGTGCGGCGTTGGCCTTGCTGTTGGCCTTGAGGCCAGCACCAGATGGAGGGCACCTAGGATTGGAGGTGATGTCATCCAGGTCCAGGTCCTGTTCGCTGGCCATGTTCTCCTTCTGCAGAGTCTCAAACAGCACGTCTGGGTGGTTCCAGATCTTCACGCATCATAAAATATTACAATTAGTTCTGAACCTTATGGTAAAGAAAAATCATAGACTATTTTGACAGATTGTGAGCCATGAGGGGGCGTGGCGCACGCTGTCGCGCAGTGACAGGGGAGCGGAGCGGCCGGAGTACCTGGATAGGACGCAGCTGTAGTGAATGAGTGCAATTAACGAGGTATATAAATGACACCTGTGCACTCTTCCTGCAGTAGAGGCTGGGCATACATGGCGGCAGTGGACCGGAGGGACTACAAACGCCATAGCCCCCTGGACTCCCGTGAACCCGGCATTCGGCCACAACGTTCTGCATCATCTTTAATTTAAACAGTCCCCGTGATTTAACCGCGATTGAGCGAGTTCTGTTGACTATTAAAATCCCCTTGTTATTTTGGAAGCTGGTGGTCTCCTTAATTGTAGTCGAGTCATTGCTACATTGGCCAATGTAGCAATGACTCGACTACAATGCCACGATAGTGGCTTTTCCTGGGTTCTTTTGAGCAAAAGGAGACCACCAGCTTCACGGGGACTGTTTAAATTAAAGATGATGCAGAACGTTGTGGCCGAATGCCGGGTTCACGGGAGTCCAGGGGGCTATGGCGTTTGTAGTCCCTCCGGTCCACTGCCGCCATGTATGCCCAGCCTCTACTGCAGGAAGAGTGCACAGGTGTCACTTATATACCTCGTTAATTGCACTCATTCACTACAGCTGCGTCCTATCCAGGTACTCCGGCCGCTCCGCTCCCGTCACTGCGCGACAGCGTGCGCCACGCCCCCTCATGGCTCACACAGATATTTCGATGATATTCACGATTATTGGGAATGATCACTTTTGCATCACAATTTTCCTTTTGACAAAACAAAAAACAATATTTTTTTGTTATCTAAAACAAAAGATCTTTTCAGACATCTAGAGAAAAATAAGTTCCATTTCATGTAGGCTACACAGTCTCGCCTTATACATCCCATGACAAGCACATAAAGCGATGCCTAGACTCCATAGCCTACAATCATAGAGTTATATAACTATTGGTCAGAGCATCTCTGCAGTACAACAGTACTTTATAATGGTGTTTTTTTATATTGCACATGGCCATTGCATATTGCAATTTAGATCATTATTTGTCGTTCCGAACCCATTACCATCGGCGTTTGTTACAACTAAGATCTAAAAACAAAAAAAGGAAAGAAAGAAAGGGATGGTGGCGGTCCCACCTTGCAGCAAACACAGAAGGCCTTCAGAGGGTTGAGGCCGAGCCAGCCGCTGTTTCCAGCCTCTCGGAAGCGGTTCATGAACTCTGTGTAGAGAGCTCTCTGGATGGGCGACAGGCGCACCAGCATCACATGCTCCTCCTTGGAGGGAAGTTGGTCTCGCAGCACATCGTGGCCTCGCCTGGTCCCCGGACAGAGCATAACAGACTGTGATACAAAGCTCTACTGAGAAAACATGTTGATATAAATGACATTCATTGTTATTATTGTTGTGTTTTTTGTTGTTTTTTGTTTACAAAGTTAAAGGATTGTGATTCCCAAAATGGATGAATGATAGCGATAAAGAATCAATATTGAGCAAAAATAATCGTGATGAGCATTTTAGCCATAATGGTGCAGCCAACCCCTAAGCTAGCTCACCTCTGCACAAAGCCCTCCAGCAAGCTGTGCAGCACATGGCTGCGGTAGCGCATGAGCCGCACATCCTGCGGAGTGCTGTCCACACACTGCCCGTTCAGAATGGGCCGCTCAAACATGTTGCTGAACTCCTGCCGCGTGCCCAGGAAGTCGGGCCGTACAAAGTCCACCATGCACCAGTACTCGATGAGGTTATTCTGCAGCGGGTAGCCAGTCAACACCACGCGCCGCCGTGAGCGGATGTTCTTCAGGGCCTGCGATGTGTTGGCATGGCAGTTCTTGATGCGGTGGCCTTCGTCGCAGATCACCACATCAGGGCCTGGCCGCGCGATGGCTCTCTCTATACCTGATGTACAGAATGGAGATTGTATTTGGGCCAGCCCTAGTATCGAGAGATGTCCTTCTCTATACTACGGCTGACGCGAATACATAATTAAAAATTATGTAAAGCTTGTCAAATTAGTTTTACACACAAATATTTGGAGACATTTTGTTTAAATTCATAGCGTGTATCTTTCCCTGCCTAAATCTCAGCTGGCAACGACAACTGCTGCAGAATCACCTTTTTATCAACTCATACATTTCTCTTAATTTCTACGGCACACACTCAAGACCAGTGAACTAGAGGCAGGCCAGGCCACTGAACTAGAGGCGGGCCAGGCCAGTGAACTAGAGGCGGGCCAGTGAACTAGAGGTGGGCCAGGGCAGAGCTTAGTTGTGGTGGTCCAACACACCTATCATAACACCGGCACTGGAGCAGGGAGTGGGGAAACAATCATCTTTGCAACAAACATTTTCTTCCATCGGTGTCAATTGACCTGGGCATTTGGCGTGAGTGCACGTGTGTGTCAATACATGTTTAATGCAGTTGTGAAGTCTTCTGCTTTTACTCAATATTTATTTGTAACAATTACTAACATTTTGAACATGACATGTCATCATTTCAGAATCCCCCTGGGACTGGGGTGGCCTGACTGAGACTATATTTCCCGGCTGAATTATGTTCCCTGTCCAGCCCTAGTTAGACACATGAATGTCTGTTTGAAATCATTTTCAGAGTTTCAGAGTTAGTTATTCATTCAAGTTATTACTAAAACCAATAATAATCAAATGCAGACCCAATTATGTAATATGATAAAGAGGACATTCATTTATATAGTCTTACCGGGCTTTTGAGGGCAACCATAATGCTGATGTGGCCCGGGAAGAAATTGAGTTTGACGGTGTTATTTTGCCAACACAAAAAGCAAAACTACAATATCATGTGGAATTGTTTCAATTTTCTTAAGACACACAGCTTTCACAGTATGAGAGTATGCATATTACTAACGATCCCAAAGCAAATAGGTGGTTTGAACATTGTGCAAAGTTGTGATGAGATTGCACAGCTGGTGTACACCGCTATACATCACGCGCAACTGAATAATGGGCGTGCCACCAGGGGAAACTACATCTTGGGGAGAACATTCAAGAAATAGGATTATTTACAAGCTGTGGGTTCAAAACAGAGGTGGATTGAGTAGTTGACTATTACTTTTCTCAAGTAATAGTACTTTGCAAACACAAGTACTCAACTAGTAGTAGTCATCCAAAAAAGAACTACTTGAGTAAAAGTACTGACTAGTAGTGAGTAACTTTTTAAATGGAATAATTCTTTACATAATGTAAAGAATGGATATAGGTAGCGAAGAGATCAAAACAATTCCGGTACAATGATTTCAAACACAAGCCACGTTCTAACTCCACAAATCTTTGAGACTTCTGACATTCGCTGACCTTTCATGAGCTCCTGCTGTCTGTCTTCTTCGTCGAGGTCGATTATGATTGGTCCGACAGGCTTTTTAGACTTCCTCTTGCGGCCCATTACGAAGGTCTTCTTCATAGACAGCAGGCGGTACATCTCATAGCCCATGAGGAGCACACCTCCGTCCTTAGACCAATCCTCCACCACCTTAGCCCTGGCCACAGTCGTTCTGCAAGGACACACCACATGTTGAGTGCTGGATGAACTCACACCTCCAAACACATACACAGCCGGGGTGAAATGGTTCACAAAACACATGGTTTGATTAAAATAAACGTATTATTACACATCCATGTTATCCATGCTGTAAACAGAATGGATAGATTGGCTTCCAATGGCACATGAACAAGATAGTAGTGCCTGGTTAATACTACAATTAATTTAAACACACCTTCAACAAACAGATCAGCAGCATATGGTAAACTTAAGTCACACAGCAGGGCCGTGAGCTAAAATTAACCACTTGAAAAGATTAGTCTATCAACATGAAGTAGAAATGCCATTGCTTTATGTTTATACATATTTTGTATTCAAATCATTCATTTTTGTGCACTCAACAATAACTGATGTTATTGTTAGTTTTGCAGTGCGTACCAAACCGTGCAGTTGACCCCATGCCATTCGGTTCGATACAAAACCACATAGCGATTCACCCCTAATATAAACAGAGGGCCTGATTTTACGTACTTGTGCTCATCGTTGAGAATGTGAACTTTGAATGCGCGGCCAGTGACAAATGCAGGATCTGTGTCGGGTGACAGGGCTTCTTGGGGTGGAAGCCAGAGGTTGAACTCTGTTAGCCAGTTCTGAAGTGTATTCACCTGGAACATCGGGGAGAAAGACTTACAGTCCAGCAGCCGTGTGTGTGTGTACCACACAACAGCACACACATCATATCAATGGGATAAAGTATACTCACAGGGACAATGGCTAACACGGTGTGCGCTCCAGTGTGCCTTAGCAGAATTTCTATGAAGGAAATGACCTGCAGGGTTTTCCCGAGGCCCATGCTGTGAGCCAGGATGCAGCCAAAACCACTGCTACTTTGATACCGCTCCAGGGACTCCACAAGGTTATCATACAAAAAGCGGATTCCTCCAACCTTTGAGATAAAGGAAGATTAGATGGGCGATACTTTATAGTGAGATACTTCAGCCTGTTGCATGCTGTCTGTATTTCCACTGCCGAAGATTAGGCAAGTTAATCTGCTGATGTATGGAAATGGAACGGGTGCTGCTGTACATGCAATTAACATCTCCAAAAGACAGACAACCCCACTTACCACAATCCCTCATCCATTCAATACACAATTTTACACTGAAACGCCACGATAATTCAATGCCCTAAATACATAGAATATTTTGGTGAAATGATGGAACACATCACTTCACTAGGTGTATGAGGTTCAGGGTTGAATTGACCTCCACAATTTTTATTGGAATATGCTACATATTTGTGTTGTAAGACTGATAGAAATAGCTGATGCGATTTAGAATATTTTTTAGATGTAAAAGCATCTGACGTAAAAGCTTTTAGGGGCTATTGCAGAGATTGGCTGTGAGATAAAATGTTTAACGCTGCAAGCCCCACCCCCAAAGTTCCTGAACTTTTGCAAAGTACTACCATCAAACAGGGACTTTTAGGGTTAAAACATTTTAGTTTACAAATTCCTGTTCCTGCGGTGGAGATCCTCCAAAGGATTCTGGGGAAAGTTTGTGCAGAGACAGAAGCTGTTTCCACCTCAGGAACCTTACCCAGGAACTAAGAACATTTGGAGGTACATTCCACCGCAAAGATATTGTCTAAATTAAGTTCTGGGGACCTATTCTGATCCCAGAAGTCCCTGCTTGGGGAGAAGGTATTTGCCGAAAGTTCAGGAACTTTGAACGTAAGATGCCCCCCGTCATCTCACAAATCTGTAAAAAGTCCCTTTACATTTTTACGTTAAACTCGATGCCCACGGGCCGAATCCAGCCCGGCAACTCACTTCATGTGGCCCGCAAGAGCTTACAAAGATTATAATTTGCTTATCATACAAATCAGGCTGACCATCGGTAGCAGCGGAAGTTTTCTCGGTGGCCTGGCCATCTATATAAGCACCAGCCTTATTGCATAAGGCAATAAAGTCCATATAGTCAGGCCACTGAACTAGAGGCGAGCCAGGCCAGTGTTTAGCAGCAGCACAATATTTTGATGACAAGGGCCTGTAACACCGGTACTTGATACCCAGGCCGTGCTGTTTCTTTTTGTCTGTTTTCCTGCAGGCAGGCTCCCGGGTGAGGGAGGATCAGCTTGCTTGCACCGCCGCCCAGGTGTGACCCATGAAGCAGCTAAGCAGTGTACCTCTGCTATTAGACCGCGGCTGTTCCTCCTCTCGTGGTAGCAGACGTGTCAAGGAACACTGGCCGTGAGATGTGTGGCTTGTGAGAGAGCTCACGTCAATCTTGTTTCAGCTGTTAAGCAGTGGACTGTTGCACATTTGGTCTAACTTTGGTGGCTCGTAGTGGTATATTTTGCTAATGTGGCCGGGATGAAATTGAATTTGACACCCCTGATTTAGAGGATTCAACAATAATGGAGTTTTACTTTTTAAGTGTAAATGAGGAGGATTATGATTATGACAAACTGGACAAGATGGAGGCAAAACATCTTATATTATTTGGAGCGGTCCTTCATGCAGCCATGTTTTGCATACGTTAGCAGCATGTAAAACCAGCCCTCGCTTTTTACTGTCAGCTGACTAATTTGCCACATCCTTGAAGGTCTTCAGACTGCGGTGGGAAAGCTGAGAGCAATGGGCTAAAGCAACTTTTCAGTTCCTGATAAGTTCCTGATTTTCTGGATACTTTTGGCGGAAATGTGGATAGAGAGAAAGAGGGAGAGATACAAATAATATGTGTGCCAAATCATCATCAAGTGTGTAGACCTGGTGAGGTTTAACAGCCCTGGCTAACTGCGGGGCAAGGTAGAGGTCTTCTTCGTCTGCTGGATGGTTGATGTTGACCAGCACTCTGCCCTGGGTGTCCGGCTGGTTCAGCGCATCGTTGACATGGGCCCCACTGCTCTCCTCTGTACCACCGCCCTCAGCCTCCTCATCAGCGGACTCACTGCTGATCTGCAAGGCATCCTCGTCCCCAGAACTCAGCTCAATCACATCTGTGTCTTTATGGATCAAATGAATCACACATAAGGAAATGCTGTTAAAGGATAATTTCCAAATTTTTCAACATGGACCCCATTTTCATCAGTACATTTGGATGTACATTTGGATTTTGAAATATAGACAACACAATACATCTGAACTACAATATATTTGTTTTTAAAGCAGTATGATTTTAAACGTCTTACCAGGAAGCTTGGAGGCCTCGTCCTTGTCGTCATCGTCTTCCTCTTCCTCTTCTTCTTCCTCCTCCTCCTCCTCCTCACCACCGCTGCTATCCAGACAGATGATATCCTGCTTGCTAAGCAGAGTGGGCACCAACTGTGCTGCTTCCCCTACCCTCAATGCAGTGTCTGCTGATAGAGAGGGTCAAGGGAGACAACAAGGACCAATGTGAATAGGGCAACAACAACTCATCAACATACTAACAATATTACAATATGGCAACGTCCAATATACAAATGGAAAGCGATGCAAAAAATTGTCAAATGTGTGTGCACATTTTTAACACCATTATAAATGGTGCTGTAGTGCTACGATTTAAGAAAGGAAAGGATTATTGTTTGGTTTCTTTTCTTCTTTTTTTATTAACAAATGTCACATCAATATTTGAATTGTTTTTTCTGTGAAAATTACAAAATAATTTGTGCAATCATATCGCAATCCGTCCAAATAATCACAATATGATTGTTTTTTCTTACCAATCGTTCACCATATCGAGATTCAGAAACAGCATTTTCCTGGACAGCAGAGGTGGGGTTAGCAGGTACTCACCCGGCAGAGGCTCAGCGGCCGGTGGGGCTGTGGAGGGGAAGTCTTTCCTCTGCTGTTCCAGACGCTTCCTACGCTCCAGCTCTTCTTGCTGGGCTGCTTTGGTTCCGGCCTCCAGCTGGTGCTCCTTCAGCAGCTTTCTGTAAGCAGACAGAGGTTACAGTGGGCAAAGAGAACACTGGATTGGATGTATAGATATGAAACAACTATATGACGGGCACCTTATGTTCTTCCTCATGTGTGTAGGTTTCGATGGCTTTGAAGGTTTGGAACTTTTGGAGGACTTGGATGATTTGGATTTGGAGGATCTGGAGGATTTTGACTTTGAGGTTTTAGTTTTGAGCACAGGTAGTGTGCTCTGTATGGAATCTTCTGGACTGGCTAAAGGCTGCAGGCAAGAAGCGGGTCTAGAAGGAGGTCTAGATGGAGGTCTGGAGGAGGGGCAGGATGGGGGCTGGGATGGGGGCTCGGAGGGCTCTCCGGAGGTGACCGACTCCTCGCCATCCCGAGAGGTTTCTGCGTTGTCCCAGGGAGTCCCAGTTTGCTCTGTCGGGACAAGAGGACATGGATAAACCAAGTGCTGAAAGATCTTTTTAGCTGTGTGGGCGGTCCAAGGTCTAATTCTTCTCATGGACGTTGAATAATTTCATGACCTAAAAAACACTTTTGCCCCTAAATTGAAGTTAGAAGTCTAAACGTATATTTCCATATATTTCCAATGAGCACAGGTGACTACAGTTCATTTTTCATCACTCACCAATGGCATCATCTTCCTCATCATTTTCATCCTCAGCATCCTCCATGTCCTCTTCCTCTTCATTTTCAAAATCCTCTTGTTCACTGTTAAGGCTTTGCTCCAGTTCACTTTCTGATTTTGCCTCTTCAGACATGGTGTCTTATGGGGCTCCGAGTATTACCTATGCAACCTCATTTCAGGATCTTAAAAAAAAACACACACACGATAACATTACAATGTTGGACGATACCAGAGCTCTAAATACAGAGTTTAATGTAGTAATACCACGGCAGAACGTATATCATTCAACCCTTGATCTATGTATGGTGTTCAGCATGTTCAGCGCTGCTGGTATGAAACAATGCAAGTTGTAGTTCAAGACGAGCATTACTGTGGACAAGTACGCGAAGCAAGTCGGCTACACAACAAAGAACGCGTCTAACCAATTAGGTACAAAAAACGTTTCGCATCTATTCTTGCTGCAAAGGAGTGTGACTGGCGTGCAAGATGGGATGCGAATGTTTGCTTGCAATACAGTGCGCTGCATAATGTTCAGCAAACGATCACGTTACTTTGCTAACACAAGCTAAGTTGCATCAAAGCTACCGCGCTCGGCTAGCTAAGATGCATTAGCGAGATACAAATGTCGAGGATCGTGCTATAGCTCGGTTGCAACCTTACCTCTTATACGGTTACTAGACTCTTTTGTGAAGTAGAGCTTTGTGCTTACAATGACAACTAATCGATTTAGTATTTGTATATTTGAATAAATGGACTGTCAAAAGCTACTAATTTGCCATTTTTTCCAGTGTGCACATTAAGTCCGTCCCCTGACAAACGGGGGAAGTGGAGTCTAACCAAAGGTTCCGCTGGGGACAGAACTCCAGTCAGATTCACCTGCAACACACTCTGTGGCACTGGTTACTGGTTACAAACATACATACTGGTCTTTATCATGTGTATTACTATATCCACACACACACACAATATATATATATATATATATATATATATATAAACATCGA
>OMOU01065006.1:0-14868 GCA_900312585.1 Malacocephalus occidentalis | reverse complement strand
TACATTTACATTTTGTATTTATACACATTTGTATGTATACATGTATTTCTTTTATTGTGTGTTTGTAGAGCGAGAGAGCGACAGAGAGCAAGAGAGAGAGAGGACTTGCCACAGCATCGCCGTCGGCCTTCGAATTGATGACGTAGAATGTAGTCGCCCATGCTGTCTTTTGTGTATATTTTCAGTTCTCAGCAGCTAACGCTAACAGTAATGATTTTAATTCATCTTGTGAGTATGGGTTTGCAGCGATCGATTTTGTAGCGTGCAAGAATACAAAGATGAACAAAGGCTGGCTGGAACTCGAGAGCGACCCGGGTAAAATATTTCGACATTACATTGCTAAATACTGTTAGCGTCCAGCTAGCGCCAGAGGCTGGGTTGGTTTGAACGCTGTTCACCAGGACTCATGTATCCACCGCAATAATAATAATAATTAATAATAATATGCGTAGCTTTTGTGTTTGCGTGTAGTAATTCAAACTACTAGTCATCACCCCGAAAAAGTAGAATGTTATGTTCTGGGCTAATCAATACATCTACTGAACAGAGTTTAATTGCAGTATCTTTGTGGAAATGTGTTGGGCACATATGGAGTGATGCTAACGAGCACGTACATTTTAGTGTGGAAAGGTCAGCGTTTAACTATAATATAATAAGAATATTGTACATGATTATGAGAGGTTGTATTGTTCATGATATTAAGAATATTGCATTTGATGATGATGATGAAAGGTAATGTAGCAAGGTAAAGAGTGACAATTCCTTCCTGTACCACAGGACTGTTTACTTTGCTGGTGGAAGATTTTGGTGAGTGTTCCATGAAAATGGTTTCAGCATACATATCGCTGCACATAATATAGAATTGTAAGGGAGCAATAAGACAATGAATAAATATGATCTTATACAGGTGTCAAGGGTGTCCAAGTAGAGGAAATTTATGATCTTCAAAGCAAGTGCCAAAGGTATGTTGTTTTGATCGAGCAATTCTATTGAATGTCATATTGTAACAATGTCTCTGTTACAATGCCACGTCTGTGGCTTTCCTGGGTTCTTTTCCGGATCAATGAGAACTCAAAAGGGCTTTAAAATAATACGGGGTTTTTAATTGATAACACAGGTCGCTATTGCGCGTTTAACGAACTGATATACAAAATAAAAGACAGTTGCGTTGGGTCCGACAGCTGGGTTGCGGGAGTGCAGCGTTGGTCTCTCGTTCGACGTCCCTCCGGTCCTCTCTGGCCATGTGTGCCCAGCCTCTACTGCAGGAAGTGTGCAAGATGTCATTTATATATCGTTAATTGCACTCATTCGCTACAGCTGCGTCCTATCCAGGCATTCCGGCCGCTCCGCTCCCCTGTCACTGCGCGACAGCGCTAACCACGCCCCTCATGGCTCACACATATTTTAATTAACCCTGTTACTGCTGTAATATACCATATTTAGGCCTGTACTACAAATACAAGTTAAGAATAGGAGAGCATTTCTACAATTCTGGGTTTGACAACTGGATACTGGCAAATCTCTCATAATTGTACCACTGCTACAGCTTTAATCTGCCTGCTCAGAATGTATATATTTTTCTTCCAGCCCGGTGTATGGTTTCATCTTCCTGTTTAAATGGATTGAGGAACGTCGATCCCGGAGGAAAGTTTCCACCTTAGTGGATGAGACCTCTGTCATTGATGAGGAAATTGTAAATGATATGTTTTTTGCACATCAGGTAAGAATAGTTCATCTATCTGGATAGATAATGGTCTGCATCTGAGATAATAGTATGCTTGTATTGTTATAATATAATATTGTTATAGTATCTTAAATATAAGTATCTTAAACCATCACACCTCTTGTGGTGGTAAATATTCATCTTAGAACATGGGGTTAAACAGAGGGGGTGTCCAGGGATGGACTGAGACTAACAGACATCCCTGTGAGAGTGTTTGGTTGGCTGTTAATGTGTCCCTGCCCAGCCCTCAGCAATTTTCTGTGTTACTTAACGTATCACTTCAATCCAATCATTTATTGTAACAAATAGTATAGAATGATTGTAGTCTGCACTCCTTCTTCAATTTCAGTTGGATTTGCTGTTTTTATTTTGGATAGAAATCTAGGCAGAGCTAGAAGTGGCAAGAATGTTGTCAATGTCAACAAACAGTTACAATGGGTTGAATAATTTCATGAGTTGGACATCATGGCATAGTACCTCTCTTTTTTGTTGTGTGTAGTGCATATGTAGAGTAGTATAGCTGATTCACAGGTATTAGTTAAGAATTTGGAGTGACTTAATGTTTATTTGTTCAGCTGATACCAAACTCCTGCGCCACCCATGCGTTGCTGAGCGTGCTTCTGAACTGCAGCGGTGTGGAGCTGGGTGTCACACTCAGTCGCATGAAAGCTTTCACCAAGGGCTTTGGTCCAGAGGTAAGACATTATCTCCCCCAAGCATATCTGATTGGATTATTACCGTTTGGCTTCAGGAATGGTCTGTTGCCCTTTCAGGCATACTTGTCACTGCTGCTACTTTGACATTTGACATTTACTTATGCTTGGTAGCTGGTGCCATTTTGTCATATTTCCTCTCAAGCCATCCAACAAGCTTTGCTTGTCTGTAATAAACAAGGAATATAAAGGACTAGCTAATTAACTGACCTACTCGTGTGTTCAGAATTCAATTAATGAATCATTTTCACCCGTATCTTTTAGAGTAAAGGCTATGCTATAGGAAATGCTCCAGAGCTTGCCAAAGCACACAACAGCCATGCAAGGTAGGTTGCAGTTGTTGGCTGCAAAGATGTAGCTGATTTTCATGCAAAGAAAACAAGATTATGTGCTCTCCAACCCCCCAGGCGTTGTTCAGGCAACGCTTTCTCAAATCTGGTTCTTTTGTTTCTATGGAGACCTGAGCCAAGGCACTTGCCAGAAAAGCAGAATGGAATCAGTGCTGTGCGGACCATGGAAGCCTTCCACTTTGTTAGCTACGTGCCCATCAAGGACCGCCTCTTTGAGCTTGATGGACTCAAGGCATACCCCATTGACCATGGTGAGACCCATCAATCAATACAACCACTGAGCTGTCACACAACATACGATTCAGTGAGTTGACTGGACTGAAATCCTGGAAACCGTCTAACGCAGGGCCTTGGGGTGAGGATGAGGAATGGACAGACAAGGCTCGAAGGGTTATCATGGAAAGAATTGGACTGGCCACTGCTGGGTAAACACTGATCAACATTTATACAAATACTGGTTTGATATACAGTTATTGTATACAACAATGACTACCATGTTCAAAAACTGAACTATTTTGTTCAATTCCAGTGAACCATACCACGATATCCGCTTCAACCTAATGGCTGTGGTACCGGACCGTAGGATAAAGTATGAATCAAAACTGGAGATTCTCAAGAGAAATCGACAGACTGTCCTGGAAGGACTGCAACAGGTTAGAACCAATCCGCTTCCATAGAGTGTTCAGCCTGAGTAAGTAGTCAGTTGTCGAGCTTTGCTGCCTTTTGACAAATGAAAAATTAAACCAATCCTACCAGCTCAAAACCGTCTGCTACTTCATGTAACATTTTCTCAGTACGGTTCGATCAGATCGACTCAGAACTGACTATTTGATCCCGTCAATCCCTTAATGGCGGACCGCTGCTTCTTCCCCAGTTAATCCGGCTCACTCAGCCTGAGCTGGTCCAGGACAAGAAGCAGCAGGAGTCTTCTGCTGATGACATCAAGAAGGAGGCAGACCCGGAGCCTGTGACCCCCCCAGGAGCCCTGCTGACTAACCCAGGTGCTGCCGGACATAACATTAAAATAGCTGTTTTGAAGTGTATCCTGGTGGCTCTACAATCAGACTGCTGACTGACGTATATGGTCCAATCAGGTAGCGTTTATGTTGGTGAAGTCAAAAAGTATACTTTTTGGCTGAAGAGAGCACATTTGACTTCCAAACAGAACGAAACGTTCACAAACTAGTTTGGCGGTGAGACTGGCCAAAACATAGGATTGTACATCCTATTTTAATACCAGTGACAAAATGGCATATATTCCTTTGTTGACCATCATATAATATATATTACTACTCGTCGCATAGTCAATGCCACAATGCCACATACATGGCTTTAGTTCAGGGCTCCTCCAAGGACACCGGCAGATTGTGGTGTCTGAAGTCCGGTTTATTGTGAAGTAAAATGGTGTGGAGCAGAAGCATGCTAGTGCTCTCCCTCAAGTGTGTGTGCTGGTGGCTGACTTAACCTGTGGTGCACTGATTGGCTAATGCACCACAGGCTTGCAGTGCCCCCCCCCAGACTCTAACTGGGCCAGGTGAGGCCAATTAAGCCAGCAACCAACGACACACACACACACCATACATTCCCACACTACTATATATAAAAAATAAAAAAAAGATTTTGGTTTCACTTTACTTCAGGGTAAGAATCATATAAGATCAGCCTATCATTGCTCATTTGAACATGACTAAACCTGACTAATGATCTCCAGTTGATGTTTTGGATATATATAACATGGTTAATTAAAATAATCAGTTATAGATTCAAATCCCTAGCACACACCTGAAGGAGTTAAGGAGTTGTTTAGATGAGTCCTTGCCAAGTGAAGATATTGTCACCTTTTTGCGTTTGCGTATGTCTCACCTCATGTGTGTTGCAGATCAATCCCAGGCAGCCTCCAGTCCATCAGGCAGTTCTAAAGCTTTGGGGAAACAAGGAGGAGCTACCCAGACAGTCGCCAGTCCCAGCCCAGTGGTCCAGCGTCTTCCTGCATTCCTGGATAATCACAATTACGCCAAATCCCCTATGCAGGTATGGATGTGGAGAATAGCATCTGTACCGGCTGCACACTCTTGTTTTTAAACTAATTTGTGACTTCCTGTGATGGACAGGAAGAGGAGGATCTCGCTGCTGGAGTAGGCCGCACCAGGGTAGCCAGTGCACCTAAGCCACCATACTCTGATGATGAAGACTATGAAGACGAAGAAGAAGAAGTTACTGGTGCTGCAGGAAAATCCAGCAGGTTAGCTATGGAAGATTAGACGTGGTCAAAGAGGCTCCTACTGTGACATCATTTTGCAATTTGTACTCAATGGAGTACTCCAACAAATCACGTGGTCAGTGCGGATTTGGTAAATATTTGTGCCAAGTAATCACTAGGGTTGGGTACCGAAACCTGGGACCACCATGGCATCTGTTACTTTGCCTCATTTCGTTGCATTTGAGTGCGTCACTTGAAATCCTCTGTATTCGATGCCTGTCCTGTCTTGAACCACATACACATGCATACGTGCATGCAGAGATTCCTCTAATTATAGTCAGATCGGATGTTCTCTTTGGTCGAGAGCCATACAGCAGCAGCAACACTGCTGTCAATGTCACGTCGTTAAGCCAATCAGATTAAAGAGGTTGATAGTAAAAGTTCTCACAAGCCATAACATTCGATTCATACAAACTGTCAGTTATTTCTTCATGTTAATGTAACCTGTGAAAAGTATATGAATGACTAAAATACCACAATAAGTAGCAAATGCTGATGAAGTCGTATCAACATTTTTGAGCAAAATAACAAATAAGTAGGTTATAATAATAAGTAACTAGGTAAGTAGAAGCATATGTAGAAGAATAATCTGGGCTCCAGAAGTTTATAATCATGATAATGTAAAGTCTTATTTGTGAGAAGATTAAAAGTCGAGAAGTTTGCACTTTTGCTGTATTAGTATTGTAACTTTTATTTATCATACATTATTGTAGTTGACTTAATGTTTTCTTTTTTTTATGTGTTCATCTATCAATTTCTTTGCTTTTGGTTCAGACATTGTTTAGGCACGGTGCCATGTTATAATAATTATAGTGCCGGTATTGGAAAAATGCCAAACCATACCTAACCCTAGTATTCACACTCCATATTTAATATGATCAGTGTCAACACCTGGTAGACATTTGTCACTTGAATTGCTACATGTTTCATCATAAGTGGTGCTGTCCTAATATAGAGTAGAAACCTGATTTGTAATTAGATTTGATTCTGGTGTGTGGTCACTGTTGAAGGGTCAGACGAAAGGTGAGCCTGCGGACGCGATCAGGCCGTGTGGGAGGAGGGCTGGAGAGCCAGATTGCCCTCAGCGTCCTGGCGGAGAAACTGAAGAAAGAGGTCCAGCTAAACACGCCGCTGTCCATGCGCACCGAGGGCCGCAACGGTGGGGTCTGCATCACGGCTGCGTCGCAACCGTCTCCCACGCCCAGCAATGAGAGCACGGACACTGCCTCAGAGATCGGCAGCGCCTTCAACTCCCCACTTCGCTCGCCGGCACGCTCCCAGGCGGCCACACGCCCGTCCAGTCCCGTGGCGTCACACCTGTCCCGGGTACTGTTCGGAGAAGACGACCTGCTGCGGCTGGACTCCAGACACAACCGTGCTGTGCGAGAGCTTGGTGCCTCCGTCTGCATAGCGCTGCTGCACTTGCAGGAAGATGGGCTGATCTGCTCTCTTCCTCCGTCTGGTGAGCACACAAGAGTCCTCAAGAACATCATTTGTTTTGTTCTTTTGCAAATTCTGCTGGTTATCGCCACTTTTTTATTTCACTGTACTGTATGTGACAATTAAACTTCTTCTTCTTAAACCCTTCTTAACCCTTCTTAAATCAGAAGTGGCAGTGTCTACTTCTGATTAAACTGACTAGATCAGGTAGTCTGATCTAATCAGCATACACCTTGATGGACACTCCCACTTGTGATGTCACTTCGTCACATGAACATTTTTTGGTTAACTGATTTACTGTTTTTCTGTACAGGGGAGCCTGCTGCCAATGGGCCCAAGCAGCCCTACACACCTGAGAAGAAGATAAAAGAGAAGGAACAAGGAGGCAAGGCAGCAGCTGAAGATAAGAATGTGGAGGCTGGGGCCGAGGGACCTTCTGCGGAGGTGAAAGAGGAGGAAGGCAGCAAGGAAGGAGTTGATGTCAAACCTAGCAAGGAAAAGTTGAACTCTGTGGATGTCAAGCCGAGCAAGGAAAAGTTGACCTCAGCAGATGCCGTTGGAGTCCAGAATCCGCCCGGAGATAAATATTCTCCCAAAGTACGCTTCAAGGCTTTAAGTTCCTCTGCTGCTCTGCCAGTCAACATTGCTTTTCATTTTTACTGCTCACTTTTGGAACGCTACTGCAGTCACTCTACCAATATCATCATGTTGTTACTGTTCTTAATTTGAGTGTATGCTAAATGATGTGAAATGATACAACTGGAAATACTGTGTCTTCCTCTCTTACAGGAGCTGCTTGCTCTGTTAAAGTGCGTTGAAGCTGATATTGCTAATTATGAAGTTTTTCTAAAGGAGGAGGTAGAAAAACGGAAGAAATATAAGGCAAGAATCATTTGGGAGCAACATCACGACAAGCATTTATTTAGGAGACATTTCTTCCTGAAAACGAATCATAATGTGGCTAAATTAATCTCAATGATGATTTATTTTATTTGTTCACTTAGATTGATGACCAAAGGAGGACCCACAATTATGACGAATTCATATGTACCTTCATATCCATGTTGGCACAAGAAGGTATGCGTTGATATATCTACGCTATCCCAGTTCTCTGTGACTTTAGTTATCCTTGCATCAGTGATGGTAAGTTCACTGACTGAAGGCAGCAGCCATTTCTTGAAACGTTTCCTTTTGTGCAGGGATTTCTTTCTCCACCCACAATCCATTACTTTGTGTACACATTTGCTACACTGTTCAGAGGAGGTGTTATCACCTCCATTTGGTGGTCTTCATATTTTCCATGTGGTCCACAGGCATGCTGGCGAGCCTGGTGGAGCAGAACATCTCGGTGCGCCGTCGGCAAGGAGTGAGTATCGGTCGGCTGCACAAGCAGAGAAAGCCCGATCGCAGGAAACGCTCACGACCGTACAAAGCCAAGCGGCAGTAATAGATATATTCACACATACAATGGCTATCATCAGTCACAAGCATCAAGCAGTCACTGCAGGGAAGAAGGAAAAACCCCAAAAGAAATTGGTGCACTTAAAGGCTGTTTGTTGTATTTTAAGATGGTCTCATATTTGTTACAAAACTGAATCACGCGGTCATTTCTTTTTATACGTATATGTATTGAAATTGTAGGCTTCATGTTAATTCCTTTGAGATCTGCCCTTTCCATTCCATTTCCATTTAGAGTCTGTACATTTTACAAGGTAAATATTGAATGCAAAATGCCTTCTATATTTCCTTTTACAGAAAGAAGCGAGTAAATGGTTTGGTCATTTGGTATTTTGTAATTATGTCCTCACAGTCTATTGGAAAGTATTGGAGCCTCGGAGCCTGCTGCCTGAACCAGGTCTTTTGGATTAGAAGGTGTATATTTCACATTGGGGTCCTGTAAATGAATGACCAAGCGTCATCTTATTTTTGTACCTGACATCGCTCTCCATATGGAGCGGTAGTTGTGTGCATCTGTGTGTTTTGTACATATGTATCTGTATGCCAGCTCAGCATCACTTGCACAGTGGGTGTGCTTGCTTTTGTCCTTACCAATTCATACTACAATAAACTGAATGAAAACGTGTTTGCATTTTCATTATTTGCCATTTAGTTAGCTTGTTTAACATGCAACGTAACATTAAGTGTTTCAATTATTTTTAAATATTATTTTCAAAAAAAGACCTATAAACACTGGAATACCACAACATAAATGTTATTGGAATGTCTTTAATGTGTCTTTAATGTGTTTAATTGGTCCTTATGATAGTAAGGTACAAAAAACTACAAACCTTAGGCTGTAACAGTTCAGTTCAGCCGCAGACGCATATTTAGTTTATAGATATAGTAAGGTAGCTTCTGCATACGATCTATATTAAACATGGTACATTTAGTTACGTACGCCTCAATGTAATGTGCAAACAATAAATAATAAAATGAATACGCAAAAAGTACAATATAATATAACGTCGGGCGCTCGTCACCACGTTGCGTCAGCGCGCTCTCCCTTTCGTCAGCGCGCCTGCTCCTTACGGGATGCTGAATTGTAGGTGATGATGGCGGAAGGGGAAGAGCGTCGAGTTTGATCCGAGTTCTCATTACGGCTGAAGCCATCTACATCACCGTTTATCTCCATCGAAACGTACCGTTGACGATGGGGAACGAAGCCAGTCTCGAGGGGGGAGAGGGACCACCGGGGCAGGCTGGCTTTGTGGTGCCTGCGGCAGGGGCTTCTCCGGCTTCAGCACCACTGGGCTCCGGACAGCACCCCAAGCCCAGCAATGGTGCGCCAGCCGGAGGGACCGGGGCTGGACCCGGCCCGGGGATTAACAGGTACCCACAATATAGCATATTTCCTTGTAAAACACAATTAGCATATGTCGCGGTATACGATTCTACTGTACGACTCGAGATTGAACACGGAAAATGTGTATATGAGACAGACGTCAACGTGTGCTTAATTATTTATTTCAATATCCTTGTCAACACAATTACTATCCAGTTTACAACCGATTTGTCATTATAATGTCTACGCCATCCGACAACGCGACCACCGATATTATAGCCTACATTTTTCAGATTGAGTACCAAATGTAGCCTACAAGTTAAGAGTCAGCAATGCGTCCCATTAAAATGTCCCATTAAAATGGTTAAATATGCCGAAAGGGAATTTACGCGCCAGTCCCTGTGGTTCTTGTGCATATCTTGCCGGGAATAACATGGATATTGAATCGTATGCTCTATAGCATTCTCGTAGGCCGCTGCTTTATCAGCTGATCATGTAGCATGTAGGATAGCCTCCTGTTTCAAATTGAGTGGTTGTTGTGGCGATAGTATCATCCTGAGAATGGTAATATCACGTAATAACTTACCGGGTATCGCCATCGGTAATCATAATACCAGCAAATGCAATGGCGAGCCTTGTGATTCACCCTGGTCTCCATAATGAAGCACTTGTAACCGGATGGGAGTGTTCACTTCCAGGATGACAGCACATTCCTAGAAGAAGAACATAGTGGTTATATGGTTTGATGAGCGACCATAGCCTACTGTCTCTCATCCATCCGATCTGAGACTAAACGGGCTATCTTTAGCGTCTCATCGACCTACACACCACAACCCTGTAGCTAGCTTTTTTGTCTGCAATATATACAATATATATATATCCCCTTTCTGAGCACATTACGTTGACAATAAGAATAAGAATAATACGTAATAACATATATATTGTATATTGTATATTATATTGTATAATAACAATATATTGTTGTTATGATGATGGTTTGGTGGATTATGGTTACTCTTATGATAATTATAATGATGATTACGATTATTATTATTATTATTATTGGTATTTGAATTATTATTATTATTATTATTATATTTGAAAGGACCATATACAGTCTAAATTCTAGGTGTTGCCAATCTTCATTAATAATGTTGTCATCTTTGTATGTCTTTGTGTAAGTTGAACCACATTACGAGCACATTGGAGTGGCTGAGATGTATCACATTAGGGCTGCAATTTTTTGCTATAGTATTGCTAAAGGGAAGCAAGCAATGGCAGGAAGCGTCCAATTAAGAGTTTCCCTAAATGCTGCAGTTTAACTTCGATTCTGTATCACAGAACAGTTGACCTTTGTAACTCTTATGCCACTTTGTTTCCTCTCACACTAAGCACACACACACAGTACTTCCCATGCATATAGCACAATTACATAGATAGAATATCTACCTATCGATCCTTCTATCTATTTTATTTTATTTTAGTATTAAATGCTGTAACTTTCAGTTCTTTCAGTATTATTTCAACCACAATCATTTTAAGTGGCCCAGCCACAATTGGTTTTAAATTACTTCATATGTCACATTATCACTCATTTCATATTTCACAATTCACATTTGTAATGATCTGAATCACATTAAGGACTTCTGTGGCTATCCAGTGTCTTATGCAGCAAGACAGATAGTTCCGACAACCAATTATTGTATTGAGAACTTGCAATAGGCCACACATGAGGTTTGAATTCTAGCTTGAATAAACCATTCCATTTTCATCCCTTTTTATTGTCTATTATTTTCCAACTACCATAGAAATTGTTGCAGGAAATGACCACATACAAGTCGGTTTTTGTTCGTCAATATGGAGTTTTGAAAATATGCACTGAATAGACTGTTCTACCGAATGCACCCACACATTCAACACTCATCACAGTTCTTTTCCAGTTGGAAATCACCTTGAAAATAACTGGTTTTCCACTGATGTTTTCCATTGATGTAAATCAATACCTGCTCATCCCTTGGTCGTACTGACGCTGATACCCATATTTGCTCTTGTATTCATCATCCCTGAAAAGAATTGGCAATGGAAAATTATTCTCAACAAAAGATTGCAGGGAAATCATACATGTGCATTGAAATGTAATGTTCTAATGCATTCAGGTACATATGTTCAAAGCTCAAATACTAGTCAGCATCAGCCTTCATAGGGTGGTGCTGATGCTCTCCTCCTCACAGAGACCTCGTTGCTTTGGTCTCCCAGTCTGTGTCCACATATCTGCTCTATAAGCAGCATGTAGCGCAATGTAAGCCATTCAATGACCAAACAGTCAATTGTAATTGTTAAATTCTGGAAATGTGTTAATCTGTTGAGGAATGGTGACATTCTTATGAAAATACACAATCCAACTATTGTTTGATTTGAGTTATACAGAGGTTGACCATTGCTCATGTCAGATGGTAAAGATGTTACCAATTTAAAATAATATATTTATATGGTAAAATGAAACCCATTAGTCAATACAACAACATGCACTGAATACAGCTTGAGTACGACAGTATGGCATTAGCCTGGCTGGGTGAGCTGGACTATGATGTTTCTAGATCCTCTGAGCCATGCAAGTGACCTTCAAACTGTAGGCAAATACATAAACTACACCTGGAGTGTTGTCATTGTCAGTGGTTTGCATCCAGTTTTTGCCATGCTAATAACAATCTATTGAGGTGATGTGTCAGAAAAGAGGCCGCCGCTTCACTGGTAATTTGACACAGTCACAGTCTTCATTTACACATCACACACCTTGGGTGTCCTTCTGGTTGCCAGACACTGCAGTATTCTATCTGTTCTACTGCAATAATCACAATCCTCATACTTAAGTCCTAAGTATTAGTATAATATAACAATAAACAAGCATGAATGGTACTGGAGGATGATGAATGAAAGCATAGTCTATTGTTTCTATAGTTATTGGTTTTAAACATTTGTGTAGGAATACTACTAATAATGGTTGTAATAATGGTTGTAAACTGGATTTTGTTAAGGATTGTTTTATACAGTGATGTTTCTATAGGTATATAGAATATTTGAAACATATACTCCACACAAGATTTTTAGTAGTAAATGAGATGCTAGTACTAGGATGGGCTGGATAGATTCTTCTATGGCCATAAGGTGAATGGTGTTTCCATGGTGGAAGTGCAATGCCCAGCCTATAGGTTCTGTGAAGAGTCTTCCTGAAGGCATTGCCTGAATGAATACAGCATTCCTGGGGAGAGTAGGAGACTGGACCTGTGAATCAGCTCCACCCATTAGCAGTGACTCAGTGCTGCTAACATGCTCTATGGCTGAGCTCTCTCAGTTTGATTCTCTCTCTTGAGAGAAAGAGAGAGAGGGAGAGAGAGAGAGAGGCTACAAACAAAGAACTGACATAACATAACTAGGAGGACTTTCTTACATATTCAGCACTAGCACTTGTTCAAGGCCATCAGGTGTGGGATGTTAGCCCATGGACTGAAATCATCATTATATAGAAGGTGTGTAACAGTGTCACGTGTCTGTGTGTATTATCTCTCTCTGCTAGTGAGACTGCAGGAACATAGAGCAATGGGCCCTACTACAAGTAACATGAAACTCTGTGTCTATACTGTATGTACAATATATAGATTGTATATACTGTGTATGCTGTAGATAGTATTCACTCTGTCTCTCTATATACTATATACTTCATTGAGGCAAGGAGAGTAATAGGGAGAGGGAGAGAGTGATAGTCTGGTTGTGATAGTGTGAGAGAGTGAGAGAGTGATAGTCTGATTGTGATAGTGTGAGAGAGTGAGAGAGTGATCGTATGGTTATGATAGTGTGAGAGAGTGATCGTATGGGAGTAGAGGCAACAAAGCAGACATTCACCAGCACCTTAATGACTGGTTAGAAATCAGTGTCGGTTCAACTGCAACGAAAATGTGTTTTTGACAACGCTTTAATGTATGTGATGTGAAGTGATGTGAAGACATCTTTGCTGTATGTGACATTATTCACCATCAGGGTATGATCCATATCAGGGTAGGGCATCTACTACTACTTTTCAAAAGAGATTAGGCCTGCATTTAAACAGTTCAGTAGTAATTTAAAGGGGACTCAATTTTGATGTAAAATAATATGTTTTTTGTTACATTTATTATGAACAGATTTATTCTGACAAAAGTAGAATATAAGATGAGCTGACACCTACCAGTATACATGTCCATGTTCATCCTCTGTCCTCATCCTTCTGTCCTCTTTAACAGATCACCACAAATAGACCCCGGGCCCAAAGCCGGGGTCCAAAGCGGCCCCGGGACAGGGGACCGGTTGGCCTCCCACGAGAGCCACCAACCCGCGGGTACCCAGGGAGTCGAGCAGGGCAAAGGTCACGTCTCCAGAATGAGCCTGCAGGTGGACGCTGGCGGCAGAACCGGCCGGTCTCCGTCAGTGTCCCCGGACCGTGGCAGCACCCCCAGCTCCCCGTACTCAGTGCCTCAGATAGCACCCCTGCCTAGCAGCAAGCTGTGCCCCGTCTGCAATACTGCCGACCTCATGGGCTCCGTAGACGGCCAGCCAAACCACAACACCTGCACACAGTGTCGCTCCATGGTGTGCAACCAGTGTGGCTTCAACCCTACCCCCGACCTCACCCAGGTAGGCAGCAGCATTCCTCACCTATAACAGGGAACGCGATGAGTTAGTATTAGTGTCACAGTGAGGTTGGTGTTTTCAGATGTTGTACAGATGTTGTACCCAATGTCAGTTGTGTGACATTGTGGTCTTTATTGTAGCGATCAAGGACAGTTAATGAAAAGCTGCTGTTCTCCATCACGAGGCTCTGAGTGACCTGACCTCCAGGTTAATGATACCGGCGGTGCCATTGCACCTGCCGGTGCCATGAGAGCAGAGGATGTCAGAGGGGCAGCGGCCCTAGTTCATAAAAGGCCATTTTGGCAAAAAAAACAACAACAATGTTCTTGGGTTCTCCCCATGTATTAGCAGTTTAGTTTATGTAATTACCACACATGACCACAACTTTTTAATAAATTTTTTTTTTTAAACTGTCTCTCTGGCCATGGTAGCCTCAGCACCTCTTTAGGCTTTCAGGATTTTGATGGTCATCTGAAAAACAGAAAATAATCCAATCATTCCTTTTGTACTGTCCTTAATGCATTTTTTTCTAAAGAAGCAAATGATTGATCGCACTAGCCCATTTCTCAGTAAAAATCCTGAAAAGATAGTTTTACAATTCCACTATTACTCACCCCATTATAATATATATGAGATTTACCAAGCTAGCCTGGCACCAAATTTCCAACATGCTTTCCAACAAGCAGCTATGAGCCAGTCAGGTCTATCAGGCCCTCTGGCACTGACCTTTTACCCATTCCAAGAGTTAACACTAAAGCTGACAAAAAAGTATTTACTTATATAGGTACAGCAAGCCCCTAAGCCCCCCATAGAGAAGTTTGTGCCGCACCGCCACAATATCAGCCTTAGCCTTACCCAGACTGAGCCTCTGAGCATAAATAAAAGAGGGCCCTTCTCTCTAGGAGGCCAAACTGTGCTATAGATGGTGATGGTTA
>OMOU01065004.1:0-24247 GCA_900312585.1 Malacocephalus occidentalis | reverse complement strand
CTCTCTCAGCTCAATTTCCTTTGCGCTCTCCAACGGTTTCTTTAGGGCCTTTCCCGCTTTTTAACTTTCTCTCGTCCATTTCCCTCCGATTCCCCCCCCCCACCACCAACCTCCGCTCCACCTCGTCTATCAGACACACACACTGGCCGGGTCAACAACCATACCGTTCTGCCCGTATTTGTAACCTGTAGTCGTCTGCAATAGTACACACGGTTCCATTCTACTCATTGCGTGACTAACTAATACAAGCAGACAAGTTGCTTTGACAATACATGATATCTCGTTTGGGACAGAGTACATTTTTTGAATGGTATAGCCTTTCCATCTGGTTCCTATTTAAGTAAACAATGAAAACCAAAATGTCACAAAATCCTTTTCTTCCCCTCCAAGTTTGTCTTCTCCCCTGACTTTCAGAAGATTTGCATCGATAATGTGATTGATATAACGGTTCTCTTGAATTTGTTGTAATAGCAATGTATTATAATAGCAAGGGAACTAATTTATTTGCTGACTATTGAATTGCATTTTCCATTGGTGTGAAACCATTTTTACCAGTATAATTTACTATTAAAATTAATTGTAAAGGTTATGGAAATAATAGAAGTAACACAGTGCTCTGCATGTTCAACTATTTTTAGGATGCAGCATCCAGCACTCCCTGCTGTAAATTCACATTCATCTCCCGTTAACTACATTTCCAATCTACACCAGCAGTCTTTCGGGCCTCCCACTTCTACCTAGAGAGGTCACTGAGGTGCATGATGTGCAATCCAGCTGTATAGTACTGTGCCAAAGTATCCCTCCCCCAGAAAAGTTCTTGTCTGCAGAACGCGTTTGGACCTGTGTTGTACATAAAAACTATTGTCCAGAAAGGCTGGACTCTGGCTTTCCGTTTCCGGAAACGTCTGAAATTAAAATGTGTAAGAATTACTCATCTGCTACGTGAAGAGTTGATATATTCAATCGGATACATTTACCAGTAGAAAAAGAGCAACCATTCAGCAAACACTTCAGTAGACATGTTTTATTAATACTAAAATAAATTCATTTATATATATATATAGTATATTTTTTAAAAGTCAGTATTGGTTGGCCATTATATGGAATAACATGTATGATAATCCATGAGCTCTTTCCTGTTCGAGCTGCGGTGAAACATGGTGTACAAGAGACTGCAGAAAACATTGTCATAACATCAACTATAAGCAGTGTAGTCCCACACAGAGGTATCGATATCCATTGTTCCAGCCCGTTGCGAAGTGAAAAGACAGCATTTTTCATTCAGAATCATTCACATCACAGGAAAACAAAGTGTTTGCGTATCACTGCTTTTGGCCCCATTCTATCAACAATGATGGAAAGAGTGACACTGGAGGACGACACAATCAACAGTAAAGTTAGGACATCTAGTGGCTCCTGTCTGCCACTACACTATGCAGCTGGCTCACAGACAGCATTCACAGATGACATGTTCATCCTTCTTCCCACAATAAAACTTTATTTCAAAATACTTCTAAAACATAACACTGAGTTAAATATGAACCATTTTACAGTGGAATTTAAGCCCTTAATAGTACACTAAACATTAAAATAGAAATTCTTAATAAATAAAACTATGAGATTTACCACATTGTATAAAGAAGTCTAATATTAGGCAGAAAGGCATATACTCTATCTTGCATATAAACACTCTAAAAGAGTAGCAGCATTGGGTTTAAAATTCCTCAAGTTTGACCAATAATCCTCAGTGGTGAAATGAGCAGTCAAGGCTCTTGGGCCCTTGGGTCATAAGTCAGGGGCCCCTGTGTTGGGCCCCCACCCAATACACACACCTCAGTATGGGACATGACAGAGGTCCTCCTGGATCTCGGCCTCATCCCAGGGTCCCTGGATGTTGTCCTTGTGTCTCTGCAGTTTGACCAGCAGCAGAGGACAGAGCAAGGTGACGCTCGCCAGGGCCAGAGCCAAGAGCACGGCTCCGCCCAGCCACCGGGTCCCCAAGCCCCCCACGCCTCCGAGGCACACCCCCACGCACAGCCATGCCGACGGCCCCGGGGCACGGTCCCTGACGCTCTGCAGCAGGCAGGGCCACAGGGCGAACATCAGCAGGGCGCAGCTGAGCATGGCGAACGTGTGCAAGGCCCCCGGGAGCCGCGACGCCAGACATACAGACGCAAACAGCGCAGCGTTGAGGGACAGGCTGCCGGTGGGTGAGGGGTGACCGTACGGGAAGGATACCAGGTGGGCAAGGAGCATCAGCGCGGACATGGCGTACACCGTGTCGGTGCTCACCGACTCAGTCAGTGTCTTCAGGACTGGCGAGAAGCCAAAGGTGAACGAGAGGAAAATGGTGGCGCTCTGCAGGTCCGCCAGATACGTGCGGGGCTCACGGTCTGAGCCGAGCCGGGGCCTCAAGGCGTTGTATAATCCATAGCCCAGTAGGCCAACTGTTAGACTGGCCCACAGTAGAGCTTCAGGCGACAACAGACCCTAGGAGAAAATAGATTGCATATGTGTGGTCCAGTCACAAATACATAAAACAGTCCCAGAACAGAAGAGTGGGGGAGGGTTTGTCCTACCTCTTCCATGTAAAGCCAGAGAGTGATGAAAATGGCCACGCAGGACAACTGCTGGCCGACCAGACCTGCTTCCTTGACCACAGCCCAGTAGCAGTACTGCCTGATCCCCTCATTCCTCCGGAGCTCTCCCAGGAAGCGCTCATCCACGTAGTTATCGGGGAACGGCTGGCGTTCCCACAGCACCTTCCGCCAGGGAACCGCAGGACCCGGAGCGCTGTCGGGCCCCATTACGCCGACCAGGCATCCAGGCTATCAGATGCTGGGCATTATCGTGGAACAAATACACACCTATTATTATTATTCCATTACCACGGCGAATATGTAAAAAAAAGCTATTGAATGCGGATAGAATCGTACGATATGTGGCTATTTCTATTAGTGTAGAGCACAATGCTAACATGACATGATCGTCTTAGAGAATAGGGAACCCGGAATCGGGTGGCAGTACCTAAACACACATGATCACATGAATGTTCAGCGAAATGCGTAATGAATGGACGTAACAAACAGTTAAATCCAGTGTCTAGTGACATGAGTTCGCTTTACTTCCCGGTTTGACGTTTTGATCAGACTGAACATTGAACATGCTGCCTAAACGACGTTATGTAGATGTAAATGGCATGTACATAGGTATTATTGAATGTGTTCAGAATGTGTAGTTGGCCGGTGTGGGAATGTGTAGTACCTGGGATATATATGTGTTTCGCCCGGCGTCACGATCTCGTCTTTCATGATCCCGGAAGAGAAGCAATATGCAAATACAACAGCGGCCGACACGTCCGCGGACAGCGCCCTCGCGACGGCTCCCTGCGTGCTGCACCCTTTATGATGCCGTCATTACATGAGTCAATCAATTGTTTTCATTAATTTGAACATTGGAATGCATGTCTTCCCTGGCAACTTTTTTGAAAAACGATAGGAAGCAACTCAGAAAAGCTATAGTCCTTTATTTAAATGTATGTATTTAAATCTACAGAACCAGTCAAATAAATATCCCAGAAATATTAAACTGCTCCAAAAGGATTTAAAATTATATATATATATGTATCTATTCTTTTTCAAAAAGATGCATTGGCTCACGTTGGCAACCCAACTCCTGCTTTTAGACGACTACAATATCAAAATGTACGCTTATGTTGAAGGTCACTGAACACTTAAATAACACTTGAGAACTTGGGCATCTGAAGGTTAATACTTCATGGTTAACATTGTCAATTGTCAGGAAATACTACAGACATTATAAAACGCTTACAAATCTAACAATGCATTTCATTTAACAGACTTTCGACTTTAGTTATGACAAGGATAAACTGACATTATTCCTGATCATCACAGACAGCCCAAATGTAACAGTCAGTGCAATGTACAAATGCAATGTTCCCAGTTACTGTCAGGAAATATTTACAGAGATTATTTCTATTACAATTATTGGCACTGACATTTCTGAAAGCATATTTTGCTATGAGACATTTTTTTATTTCAACATCCTTGCTGACAGCGTAATTCCCAAGCGTTTTAATTGATTAAAAACGGTTTTCAAATGTGTGATGCCAATGTTGATTAATACATGTACTGCTTCAACCGGCCTGCTTCAAGATTACATATCCCCGACAATAAATTTGGTTTTAAAAAATAAATACGGCACAGATGTGTGTATATATGCACATATATAGGAAATGGTTAGCAAGTATAGAAGACCTAATACTACAATATTTGTGTTTTCTGGATGAATCCAAAGCTTTTGATTACATTAATCACAGTCAATTGTTCCCCCATATTTGATAAGGATCTTGCACTTTTGGTATTCACATCAAAGCAGGCAAGCTAGGTGGGGTGAGAGTACATCTGCTCCCTTTCTAGTGACCAATGCAGTCTGATGAGGTAGAATACCTTTCTGTTCAATCTGTATATGGATGACCTTTCTAAAAGCTTGAAAGACTGTAAGACTGGATGTATGGTGGGGGACAGTATCTGCTGCATCATCAGCATCTGATGTACGCTGATGACTTTGTTGTCCAGTCTCATTTCACTGCTGTCCTACAGCAACTTCTATGGTGTGCAGTATGACATTCAGTTTAACTCGAAAAAATGTGTTGTCATGATTGCTAAAAACCAAGGATCAGAAGCAAGATTTTCCGTCATTCTTTATGGCAGACCGCTAAATGTGATGAACAAAGTGAGATATTTGGGCCACGTCATCAGCAAGGCTCTATGTGATGACGAGGATGTACAGCAACAGTGTTGCAAGCTGTATGCACAAGCCAAGATGCTGGCACGTACATCATGTCATATGTGTCCTACTGCCCTCCACTCTATACAGCCCACTTGTGGTGCAGCAATAGTCAACAAACATGAAAAAAGCTTCAGGTAGCATTGAATGATGCATTCAGGATCTTGCTCAAATGCAAGTTATGTTTGAAAGTAATGTTCCCTCTTTCCATGCTTGAGGAATTTAATATAGAAATGTATGTGTTGTTTAACCGATCATTTTTTTGTATCATAATGGATCTTAACGAGTACCTCGTGTCACTCCATGTGGGCTGCATGAAGTGACACGAGGTACTCTTGTTTTTGGAAACATTGGAACATTGTTTGTTTTTGAATGACTGGATTGTGAACTGCAATGATTGTATCTCTGTGTTGTCATCATCATTGTATTTTTCAGCTTTTTATAGGACCCGTGTGTCTGAAATAATGTTACATTGAATTTGCCAAGAAAATCCAATCCAAATCCCACCAGAAGGTGGAGACAGAGACCCTTTAGTTTGGGTGACAAAGTAACTAGTCGTGTCAATGCAGTCCAATGATGAAAAATAACGAAATACACAACACTATAAAGACGGACCTTTTGTGTAAAGTTAAAAACAAAACAAACAAACAAACAAAACCCATGAACAGATCCGAAAGACTTTAAAAGTTTCACCCTGAAACATAATTGAATGAAATAATACACAACGGGTGACCTCATATTTAGTTCGAAAGGCTGAGAGCTGTGACAGCACATCCCAGACTATCCACTTGCTAAACATTTGTCTATACATATCCAACTACCTTGACTGTACAGACCATCAAATAAAGGCAACCAACGAACATGCGGGGCGGTCTCATCTCATTGGTCAGGACCTTCCTCCACTATAATCGCGGTGGCCCTGACCTTTCTGTCAGTGAAGCAGGAATAGACTACGGTGCGACAGTCAGTCAGACTCAATATCTTTAAGGTGGCTGCAACCAGACACTCGTCAGTGGCCACAAGGCTGAAGGGGAGGACGTGAAAGCCGACTGAGCATTTATGTAACCCGGGGGCCACGCCCAATGATGATTAATACACTTCACATGTGACGGGGCTGCATTGAACTAATGGAAACGTGTGTAAAATGTAGATAACAGGAGAAAAACAGAAATGACCTTCATGGCCAAGAGTGGGCGGTAAAAGGAGGCACCTATGTGGGAAACTGCTGATGAATAGCAACTGAATGCAATACTATATCACAGTAAGTCATGATGGCAACAACGTTTTAAGAACAACAAAAAGGCACAGGGTGAAGGCATCTCAGTAACGTGTGGCAGCGATAAAGGTTTTGAAAACACTGCAAAGAAAAGATACATACCCAACATTCTACACCACCACACCTGTTTGGAAGAAGTGCACCATAATATACAAATACAGAGTGATCTAAGCCAGACCCAATGAAAAAAACCCAATGTCCTTGACCTCATTACTTTCATGTCGCCAAGATCAGATATTCCTAGGGTACAGATAGAGATAGTTAGATCCTCCAACTCTCAGCAGCACCAGACATCAGTTAGTCAACACAACAGAGGATCTTTGGGTAGATAGGCATCTTTGTTTTAACATAGCATATTTAAAATATTTTTCTTTGTGTTGTAGGATCCTGTGTTTATAGGGTGCCCTTGTAGTGTCACACACCACGCACCCGTGTCAGTAGCTCTTTTTGTGTACTAGGCATGTTGGGTTCCTTCACTTTTTCTGCCGCCAGGGGATGGGGGGAGGGCAGGACGTTACGTGCGCATTTTCCTTTTGTCGTCAAACAGGGAGCGGAGCAAGTACACCTGAACACCGGACACCAGCACCATGACGACCATGTTGACCACAGACCAGACGTTGACCCGCTCATAGTTGCTCTCCTGGATGTTGCGGTCCCGCGCCTCGAAGGCCCGCAGCACCGCTTGGATCTGTGCGCTCTTGCCGAGCCGGGCCTTCACACTGTTGATGGTGTCCTGCAGGGGGAGGAAAACCAGGACCATGTGGTCAGAGGACTGGACCACCCTGAGACACAGGTGGTCTTAGGTACAACATGGACCCCAGCTCCACTGCCTAACTGGAAATAGGATCTAGGCTACTCTGGCTGAATGATATAGCATATAGTAAAAAATCTGACAAAAATATGACATATTAGTAGTGTTGACCATTTTTTCCAATCAGAATTTTCAGTTTGACTGAAAAAACTAAATCATATTGTGAGGGTTTGTTGGGGTCTCTACCAAAAACACGTTTTCTTTTATAATTTTATATTTACTCATTTTACCCTTAAAAAAAATTGTAGCTCCTACAATATTGCACTTGCCATATTGTGATTTAGATAATTTACCATTATTTTGCTCAATCTATGATTGTATCTTTCATGTTTTGATTTTTTATGTATATGGTATGCTGTATAACAACTGTGACTGCTCAGACACTTGAGTCAATGGGTAGCAGACAGGGTTGATTTGCTATATACAAACGAGAGAGCGATACACTCTTGACTCAAAGCATCATGAGTGGAATGGTGGAATGGTGGAAAAATGTGTAAAATAGGACCGATTACAACTGCCAAGCTCCCGCTAGGTCACTTTAGACAGATCTGCAAAATGTGAGTTAATGCAAGATAGATTAAATATTCGATAGAAAGTCATAATGTTTCATAACCTTCAAAGTGATCCTGTGAATATGGTAAAGCCCCTTGTTGATACAGTTACTTTGATTAAAAGGCCACAAACAACACAAACAAACCTTGACCTAAGCCACACTGCAGTGCGTGCTGGACAGGAAGATTAAAATCTCTGGAGGCTCTCAACCTGCTATAGTCATTCCCACTGTGAAAACAGCATCCTGTCCCTACACAAGAACGCCTTCAGCCAATGGGATCAGATCAGGATGTGACGCTTGATGCAAAATGAGCTGCTGGATAACTGGAGGGTGGGAGAACATGGAGAGTCTATTGCTGTGGCTTTATCCCTGTGACTTTGGACTAAATTTGCTGGATTGGTCACTCCGACCCCACACTTTCTACTATGTCACCCAGTCAGGAGTCTGCCACAACACACTGGCAGGAGGAATAACAAACACACCTCATGAAATGCCACAAACATGTAATATTTGAACACACACAGAGATATGTCAAAGTCCAGAGCCTCCTTACCATGATGTCTTCCAGTTTCATGTCCAGCATGTCTGTTCCATGAACATACTCCTTCCAGTCATCTGCGTCGTTTACATCTTGATCCATGTTGTCCAGGATCAGCTCAAAGAAGACGACCTTCTCCGATACGGAACTGAACGTGTTGTCAAAGCAAAACTCGTAGTCTCCATCCTCTGTTTCCACTCTAGAGGGACAAAAACAGGCGGTTGTTTGAACACACAAGGGCGATTGAGGCCTCTAGTTATAGGTGCAGGGAACTCACGTGTGCACGCCATCTGATTTGCGATAGTCGTTGAAAATCACATGACCCGTGGGAGAAGAGATGTGGAAGTCAACATCCAGGCCAGCGCCATCCAACACCTACACATAGAGGGTACACACACACGCACTTTTAAACAATAGCTGCTGTACAAGGAGGTAAATACCAAACTTCCCCCCCCTCCACACACACACACACAGACACACCTTAAACCAAATACCATCTAAAATATCTCAATAACAGACAACCAATTCGTTTCCTTATTTTCTGTTGCATTATATGTACATTAAAACAGAACATTTGGCAGATTGAGGTTTGTACCCCCTTATAGCTACACTGACGGTTCCATTTGTATTTTTTTTCTCTGAAAGTGTGCTGTGATTGTTTGGTTAACTATTCTCCGCAGATCTTAATACCAGTATTGCGACCTGAGACTAGACTACCTGGTATTCGATCTCCAGCGAAGCGTCTTTCTTCATGGTCTGGTAGAAGCACTCCTTTCGACCGGCGGGGAGAGTAAACGTGAAGTCGCTGTCAAAAGACTGCGAGAATGCGGCCAATACAAGAAACCTTGCCGAGAAAGCAAAAGACACGAGGGATAAAAGCCAAAACCTACTAGTAAACCCCATATTAAACGGACAATACACTATTCGGCAGCCGAAACGACTTATGAACCCCTTGTTAAAGTCCCTGTACTTATTTATGTTCCCTAAAACTTGGTGGACAGCTCATCCATTCGACAGAACAGGATTGGTATTCTACGAGGACCCCGCCTGTGCAGATATATTTCTGATATTTTTGAAAAATGACAAATTGTCTCTTCTGTTGTTGTTTATTGTTTGGTTTATTATTTTGTGATTAAAATAATCCCATATTTCGTCTAAAGTTATAACACGCCTTGACATTAGGCAACTTCTAATTGGGTTTGCAGTGATCTCTGGGAAATGAAGTTCTACTTCCCCTAGGAGCACGGGAAATACAGCGTTTAAAATTTCTGCGCTAAAATATTGATGCCATAATGTAGTGATTCGTATGGCTATGATGAACTGATCGCACGATTGTTAAATAATGAAGTAGATCTTTCGTAGATAGATTTGTAATAATGAATCCCTCAAAAATGTAAGTTCTTCAGTTATTCAAAATTACTGAAGAACTTACATTACAGTTATTCAAGGTAATCTAAAGCGACCTACAGGTCAGAAGGTCAAGAATAAACCTATATTGGATCAGTTCAAAAACAAACAATAAAACCGGTTGCACGACACGAGAAACGTACTTTAAAGTTTTAAACCTTGGTGCGTTTCTTTATGTTTAACATAGCCAAGTGAATCAAGTGAACGTTAAATTACAATAAACATGTATTTAGTTTGGATACACTTTTAAATGATCAAAAGACAATATGTATGTTATATAAAACACGCACAAAGCAAACAATAAAGAGAGGAGATACAATTAAACAGATGAATTATCTCCGACTGTTGAGACCCTTAGATGAAAACAACATAAACATCCTGCTGAAATGTGTTATTTTTCTATTGTACGTCCTCTCGCTGTGATATTGCAAGGATTGTGAGTTGGAATGCTTCAATAGCTGCATGTGTATTACCAACACATGTAAAACTGCTCGTCACTGGTTTGAGGAATTTTCCTGTCAAGAATATGGTGACGCGTCCACCACCAGCATGTCCCAGTCACCTAAAGGGCGGAGCTGCGATGGATCCCAGTTTCCAACTCTACTCGGTGATTCGTGTGCGAGTCTGATCCTATTGGTCGGGCCGTCGGAGAGGCTGCGCTTATCTAACGCTTGCTTTCAAGCAGCAGCAGAAGTGACCAAGCAGGCAAGCGCGAGGCGAGGGACGCCAGTAGATATCATGACATATATACCAAGTCAGCTGTAGATGAAAAGCATAAAGATACGGCTTCGTGACTGCCATTTGAAATGTACTTCGGCTCTCAGTCGATACGTCATTATCACCCATAGCCGGGTATCCACGACACATTAGAAAAATCCCCCACAGAGCGAGGATGTTGGTCCCCGCGGGAAGATAATGAAGAGGCTGCGCGATTTGTTGGTGTGCCTCATTGTAGCTCTCCTGTGCTGGTAAGCTAAGCAAAGCTTTGCATCCATGTTCAAAATGTGGGCTCGAAACGTTGTCGTACACGGACGTTTAAAGCAGTATTTCAGGATGTAATGTAATGTCTGCCAGGATAATGATGATGATGATGCATGTCATGTTTTGCCACATATTTCATATCATCATGCTAACCTCAATAGCTGGTCGGGCTGTGCGGGGTGATGTCTAGTTGGCCTATATCGAAGTATAATTCACGCGACAGTTGCTCAACTTGGACGTTGGGAAGTAATACGATTAGAATGAACACAACTTGCTAGCCTTGCTAAAACAATAAGAAAGAATGATGCGCGCATATGTGTTCGTAGAGCTCAGAGACGTCCAAACCTTATCTTTAGAGCTCAGAGACGTCCAAACCTTCTCTTAATCCTTATGCTATGCTGTACACCAAGTCTTCACCTGAAGGCAGGATCACACACGTAGAGCACGCTTTGCAGGAAACATGGATACACCATAACACGTTTTATGAACGCTGAATAGCTATAGACATTTAAATGGGGTCGGAGTGGGGGGCAAGCAGTAGTAACAAGAAGTAGCAAGTAGTAGCTCTCCGAAAAGTAATGTATCCTAGCAAAATATAGCTGTTAAGAATATAGGTGCTTCATTAGTTATGTTAAACAAATGTCTCCTTATGTCATTATTTGCTTGGTAATTATCCCAATTATACACGTTGAGAAGTTCGTGTGAGCTAAATGTTATGTTGTACAGGCTCTTCATAATTCAACTAAATGCAGTAAATACAATTGAGTCACGCCATACAACATGGTTTTATCATGTGCGTTTTCACACTATCATTTCTTTGAGGGAAGTAACGTTATAGTAGGCCTGTGTAGCATCTGTTATTGGCCAGACTAGGCTCATAGAGGAACACATTTTTATCCATTCACAATGCTTTCCCATCAAGCACAACATGAGTGCTAATATATCATTAATGAGCAATTTTAGCTTTATGCAAGTCTAAATAAGTGATGAACTGCAGTGGAAGCTGATGCTGTTTATACATGGGCTACTAGCTAGTTTGTTGAACATTTAAATGAAACACTTTCTGGGTTAATATTTCCAATACCTCTTATGAATCAATTTAGCTGATCTGTTGTTTACTTATTCAAGAAAATATATACTTTCTTATTGACTGGGCTACTTCTTCTCAAGTTTATACAAAGCAACTTTTTTTGTGTGCTTATATTGTCCTTCATTTGCCATATGCTAAGCACATGGGTTATGACTTGCAAATCTTTGCCATTTTGAGTTAGCAGTAAAAGGGTTAAGAGTTTCCAGAGCACTGAGAAGACGGGCCCTCTGTTTGTTGCTCTCTGGCTGACTAAGTGAGAGGGGCTGCGTTCTAGCCCCGGAAGGCTAAGCACTAATGTCAATATGAAATGTATAAATCAGCCCATGGATATGTGGGTATATTACTATAATATTGCTTCATACATGTATTGTTGAGAGCTTGTCTCCACATTAGCAGGACATCCTCTTCTGTTCACTTTTTACTTGGGGAGCATTAGAGCGAGTCCAGAGAGAACACTTTGTTGTTTTCCCTTCTGTGGCACAGTTGAACTTTCCCACAGTCATGACCATGCACCTGCACGACTAGGGCCGGGCGATATGGCCAAAATCTAAGAGTATCTCTCAATTTTAACACCTATAACAGTCAGGTATTTTCAGACAGTCACACCACTATAATGCAGCCTTTAATGGGAAAAAAAGACCTGGGCCTATGCTATATTACGATATCCAAAATGTAAGACCATTTCTGGTCTCATCACAATATCAATATAATATTGCCCTGCCGTCATGCATGTTGCCGACCTATCTGTGACCAGTGTGCTAGGTCATCACACTTCCCAGGAGGAACAGGGAGGAGGGAGGGGGTGACGTGTTCAGGGGCCTCCATCATAATGGACTCTTGGTGAGTTGTATTCAATGTGGCAGAACTGCCACATTGAATGCAACTCACCAGGCAATGACGTGTCTGCATTTTCATGCTAACTTTTATTCTAGTAGTTGCATCTCACAATGTCAGAAGATGCCAGTGCCCCTGATTCAGAGACTTTGCGTCACTTCTTACTGTTCTTACTGGCTTTGTTTTCAAAAGTGGCCTTGCCTTCTGCTGAATATGTAGCCTTATTTTTCTGTTCCTGTGTGCTTAAAGGCCTGATCTGCATGCAGCAGTTTGCACATAGGTTTATTGTAGCGGAAAGGAGGACATTGTAGCGGGATGGGTACACTCCACCAGTCCCACAAGTCAACAAAATTGCCCTGTGCCACGGACATCCACCCTCTCCTGCTGGTGTCTGCGGCACTGAAATTGGTGTCTGCTTGCCAGAAAATGGGAAATCCTCTTGTGTCTGTCAAGAAGAACCTGCCACAGCTCACTGATTCTCTCATCCATTACATCATCTTATCTGGACCACCCCAAGGTGTCTGCCGATAGTCTCGTGGCAGGAGCCCCCCTATGCTCTTCCTCTGTGGGGTTTGTGTATTCATACACTCAGCCCAGAGGTAACCTCGCCTCATCTGACCTTCATTTCAGTTGTATGGGTTTAGTGATGAGGGGAGGGGCTTCTGATATTGCATAGTCATAATCAAAAAACATTAGCATAACGCCATGGGGGCTTTCTCTCCCTGCTAAACCTGTTCCTTCTCTTTCAAGGAAAATGTGGCCTCTAAAACCCTTCCAGTCAAGCGATGTCCCCTGAAGCATGTTTGCGCACTTTTGTATTGAGCAACCTGGTTTTCTGAGTTATACCTCAGTGAATGCAATTCAATCCATTTCTTATGGCCCTGTCACACTATTGCGTATATGGCGTACGCTGGCATACAGCGAGGCAGAAATGTATTTTTAAGCATGCTTAAAAATGTTGTGCGTATGCGGACGTATGTTTATACGTTAGGCATACGCTGAATACGTGAGAGTTATGCTAGAGGTACGTTACTCATAGGTCGAGTACGCTGGTCATACGCTGGCATTAATTTCTGCCTCGCTGTCATGTGACAGGGCCATTCGAAATCGATCTTTTTTAAAAACCAAATGGGTTGGCAAAACCTAAATACTATATAAATTCCAAGGTGCTTTTTAAACAAAAGTTGGACAACAACAACAACAAAGACTATCTTTGCCAGTCACATTTTCTAATAACACAACTATATCTTCGTCCTGTGGTCTGGACTCTAATTCAGTATTTTTGGGCTTCATCAGCAATGCGAGGACATATTGTTCAGAAACACCAGGCAGTGTGTGTAGGCAGTGAACCCCTGGCCCTCACCCCCCACTCCTCGTAAAAAAACCTGCTATGGGCTCTGCCTACCTTGTGAAAGTATCCGGTGTGCCTCTGTAATGTTGCATAACAGGAGTCTTCCCTGTGCTCCTGGAAAGGACAGCAGTGGTCTGCACTGGCCAGTTGTCGATCTGTCCTATGCCTGGTGTGTTTCTATTGAATTTTTGGATCACTGGTTGATGATTCTCTGGTGCTCTATATTATAATCTGTTATTGTGATATCCGGTATTGGCTGTTGATAATGATGCTGTGTATAGTATAGTCTATGCAGCAAATATGGTTTTTAAAACCCACAAATCAGTCAAATTGCTGTTGTGGAGCAGCTTGTAGCACCACACTGACTAACTTCACAGCATTCAAGTCTTTAAATATCCAGGGTGTGGAGAGGACCAGCGGCACACTGTGGTATTTCTCCTCTGGGCTTGTCCTGGTTCTGCCACATTGCCAGCTCCCTGCCACATTCTGCCCCTGCTCCCAGTGGATGAGGGCAATAAGCCACGTGGGGTCCTGATCAACACAAACTCATTGATATGGAGGGCTTGTTGTCTGTGTCGTATAGAGGCACAGCAAGGCTCTGTATCGGGAGTCTCAGGCGTCCTGGGCATCTGAAATGATGCCCAGGTTATTTTGGTTCGTACAGGACCAACTTTATTTTTTATTTTTAACATTTCTACCTCTCCTGTCCCTCACTCTCATTTCTGATTGTCCTGCTGCTGTTTTTCTGTTGCTTGAAGATGCATTGTCCTGCAATAAGTTCAGAGGACATGGTGAATGGGCATCTTGTGTATTGTCTAATCAAGGAGGCAATCAAAAAATGAGCTTTCGAGTGGCGCTGAATCGCTATCAAACATTTTTGGAGAACCGGGTACCATTCATTTAAATGTTCGTCAGCTTTCTGTCAGAGCCGAGTTAGGTGCTTAGCCCCATTTGAATGTCAATGTCACTCGTGCTTGAATGATGCCTCTGGATGAAAAAGCAGGCCATGCATATCAGTTGCATTGAAGGGTGTTTGCTTTTAATTGCCATTGAGCGCGGACTGATCAAACACTGACTTGATGCCTATTGACACGTGTATCTATTTGCGGTCCTCTCAAGCATTTTTCTATGTAGCGGAGGAAGAATGGTTTGTTGTTGTAACACGGCGTATTGCATCACGCCAGTGGGGCATCCATAGGGGCGTGCTGGCGTTTGCCGTATTCCAGCCCACTGGTCTGGCACATTGGTGAGCAGCATGAATGGGCCCTCTGGTATGGCCTTGCCGACCTGCCTGGAAACTCACCTGCGCCTCACACCATGGCTGAACTGTGCTCCAAGCTATTCGTTTTTCATTGCATTTGTTCATCGTAATCGTTACCAAAATTAGCTATGAATGGATGTACAATTACGATTGAGACACTTTCAAACTGATGCATGCATGTGTCCTTAAAGGATGCATTAAATGAAGTGGGTCCGATATTGAGCAATAACACAGCCACGAAATGTCTGCATTTGGGGCAATTTCACCTGTCAATGTGCATCTTCTAAAAGTGCTTTTTGTAACTGACCTTTCGCTTGATTTTGGCTGTTTATTGATACGTTTAGCAAAGTCTTGCTCAAGAATTGTTGAAATCGGCAAAATATTCAACCACTTTGAAAATCTTTGCTTTTCAAATCTTTTAGATAGCAGTAATCTACGAAGGATGCCTAGAGGTAGGCTGAGGTCGGGGGGGATTCTGGAAAAAACAGATCATGTCATGTTGTCCTGTCATTCAGAAATGTGCTCACCTGGCGAGTGTGTCAATAGTTTTTGGGCCAAAAGTGACAGCTGGATTTTAGCCAATAGCCTTGGGTCATGTCAGTATTTGAATACTAAAAAGCCTTTTGGTATTTACTGTGAGGGCTGTATGGTATGTAAAGGTGGAGAATGTTTGCTTTGGAAGGTAGGGACTTTTGCCTCCGCAAAAAGGGTCTGTGTGGGGTAATTTAGCTTTACTGTCATTTTAATCTTCAAAATGTTAATTGATTGTTGGCACAATCATAACTAGCTAGTGGTATTAGTTAAATTTTTCAAAAAACAGATTATGTTCTTGTCTCCTCTACCAGAAGAACACATTGTTCTTTCTCGTCTCTGGTCAGGGCTGCTTCCATACCCCTCCCCCTATTTTTAACTACCCTGCACCGCCCACTCTCACACGCCCCTTCTGTTTACCTTTCTCCTACGATTATCGTCTTGTATTCACCTTACGTTATTATGGTGAATTCTGCCTATGGCTGTTTTTGGTTGTGTATCTTTTGTGTGTGCTCTGCTCTGTGTATAATTTTAACAAAATGGTCACACCCGTCGTATCTGGTCTAGTGGCATGGCTCCACAGCCCACTTCAGGGGGGAGGGCTCCAGTCAAGGCAGTTCTCAGGAACATTGTGTACCATAGCCAGTGGGGACGCGCTCCAAAGTGTTGTCGTAACCCAGCCACAAAGCCTGCTGAAATCCCGCCCACAAACATCGGACATATAGAATGTCAACAGGGACTTTGTGGATTCTTGTTGTTGTTGAATGAACCACAACGTGTTGCAATGGTTCCCCATGATATTTTTTTAAACTAGTGTGGAGTGGGTGGGAGGTGTCTGGTGGAGTTAAATGGATCAGCCTGCACTTTGAAAGGCGCATTGCAGCTCTGTTAGCTTGTGAACATAATCAGAGCTTTTGTGTGCGCATATTGTGAGAAGATTCAATGAAAAAATGTGGTGTAGGAAAGACTACAAATGCAGTGCCGTGTGTGTATGTAGGCCATTTTATGAGTTTTACTGCTGGGCCTGCTAATGCATGCACACTGAATTAATGCACATGTGCATGCAAAATCAGTGAATGTCGGCGGTGAATTTGCGCATGCTTTTAATGCACCGACTGAGTGGCTTTAGCCATCACATGTTGTTATAGTGCATGACTGCGTCCTTTTAGTCTCTCTCTCTCTCGCTCTCTCTCGCTCTCTCTCGCTCTCTCTCTCTCTCGCTCTCTCTCTCTCTCTCTCTGTGTCTGTCCTGCTGCTATTCTTCTTCCCACTGTCCCAGCTTCAGTCACCCCCACCCCCTTGGTGTCTGTCCAGCTTTGTCTAGGTGGGTGGCTTTGACATGAATGCATATATATAATATGCTTGTTGTGGTTGGCCAGATGACTGCATTGACATATCTATACATTGTGTAATGTTTTTTTCTTCCCCTTTTTTTGTCCCATCTCTCTCCTGCAACCTCTAAAAATTCTGGCAAATTATTGGGGATCATTTGAAGTAAGCTAGCTCTTTTTTGTCCACTGGCCACATAGCTAGTGAATGTGAAATTGTTTTTGCAAATCTGATAGCCACTTGCATATTTTACCAGTATTTGGCTGGTGCACGTGTTGGGCAGGAAGTAGTGTATGTAACAATCTCTGCTGCCAGGAAGTGTTTGCCTTTTGTAAGCTTCCGTGACCACTTCTATTGACTTCAATTAATTTAGCTCACCTTGCTCCAGTGTCACCATCAGGGGTTCACGGCACCACATTACATTGTCCACTGCTGTTGTTTCCTTGAGTGACAAATGACGCTCCATGCATAACCTCATAATGTACTCTTTAACAAGGATGCCCTGTAGCTCATGCAGATTTGTGTAGGTGTGCATCCGTGTGCCTCCCGGAGCGTATCCTGTTCAGGTAAACTGAGTCAGCCCCTCGGGTTGATGCAGTGTGTGTTTGATCCTGGAGCTAGCTCAAAGCCAGAGCCCGGCCTGTTTATTCACGCAGGGCTACAGAGAGACGAACTCTTATGTAAACCGAACGCAATGAGACAGAGTGGTGCGTCACACAGATATTGTGAAACTCAGAGTACTAAAAAGGTCTCCCATGGTGCGTCATCGGAATGGAAGTTGGAATGATAATATTCTAATAATTGGAATAAGGGAATAAAGAGGCCACTATGACTCACCCCATATAGGCTAGCCAGGAGGGTTTATGTTGGTTACCAGTAGGGCTGTGCCATATCGCTTATCGCGTACCCCACAGTAATGGCGATAGTTGAGTTACGTGTTTACATATGATCCACAATGTGAGCATGTAGAAGAACAAGCACAGTGGAAGGCGGTGTTCAAACGTAGGCGAGGAGCATGAGGAAGTATGAGTGTCTCAGTACGTTACAAACAACACGGTCTACAGTGGAGTCTCATGCCCCAACAGAGTTTCCCATACATTGATCTATTTGTGGTGGCCCACCACAATATCAACATTAACCTTCACATTTTGATGGAAGGGTTTACTATTTAAAAACACAGCACTCTCCCCACCCCCCTCTCTCTCACACACTCACACACTCACACACTCACTCACTCACTCACTCACTCACTCTCCTTGCTCCAAGTGTCTCTAACCATTCCTGCCAGAGGCGTGTAGGTCCTACTGTTGGTTATTAGCTTGTACAATCCTGGATTACAATCCAAGAAAGCTATTATTAAAATGATACAACCATTAATCTGAATTAATAATGACGGGGCACCACCCTGAAATTAGGGACCAATAACCAAGCAGTGGATTCAGTCTCACATATACTAAACAATTTAATTGGAACTATGATTCATAATTGCATATCAATAATAATGGTGAAGGAGTTGGAGTTCTTTGCACGCCGATTCTCTGGTTCGCCGTGACTGGGGGGATCGCGGGTGTGACGATTTTGAGGTGGCTCTTTCTTTCCCAAAGAACTGCTTAGATTTATCCATAAGCAAAGGGGCTTCGCACTACATCGTGGTTGGTAGGGTCGAAACGAAACCAGGCGCTTCGTCCTCAGACTTGGCTTCTCTAGTCTAATAACCGGGTAATTACCACGACAAAACGTGTAACCCGGCGAAGGCGAATGGCCGGTCTACCTTGCCCTAGTGGTTAGACCCGGGAGAGAGACTTTTGTCTCCGTGGAGAACAGGCTCTGGTGGTTAACATCATAGTGGACTGATGATTAAGCAGCACAAGGTGTGAAAGGGCAGATAATAACAAATTTGCCCTCCGGTGTAAACCCCCACACCCACTTCCGATCGAATAATTTATCATTTATCGTAATTTATATTGTTATCACAATAAATATCATTAAATATTGTGCTATAGTTTTCAGTCTATCACCCAGCCGTAGTTACCGGTTTCTGTTGCTAATACCTGGGCCCTTCGTCAGCATGACTCACAAGTGTTCCTGATAAGAGTCTCCCACCCATTAGGTTATCTGTGCTCCACGTCGACGTGGAGCCATTACATCACCTGAATGTGATGTAATGTAGTGTCATCAAGCAGACGGCCACTGTTCAGTTCTCATAAGCACTCATGGAGAGGGATTGATTTGGTTCAGTGGCGCGGTAAGCTAATCAGTACTGGTTGTCTCTGAGTAGTTGCATTACAATACATTCCTTCATGTTTTCGTCTGCATCTCTTTCAGGACCACTCTGTTTTTTTTGTATGACACAAAGCCCTACACTTGAATCCAAGCTATTTTTGTGGGATGGGTTTTTTTTATTTTTTTCACTGCAGTGAATATTGTGCATAATCTGTGTTTTATCGTGCAGTGTGCATGTGTGTTACTTCACACTGGAGCTTGGCTGGTCACACAGTTTTTGACCTCATTTATTTCTGTTGTAGATCTAGCAGGATACACGATTGTAATATTGCGGACATTTTTTAAATGTGATGCATCTTTATTTGTAATTCGCCGAATTTTGTAGAAATATTTACCAAAACATCAAATATCTATTCAACTTCTATATCTATTCAAAAGTTCAATCTGCACAAGCTGCTATTAACATGTGTTTTTGTTGTTGTTGTTGTTGTTGTAGTACACCATGACAGCAGCGCTGTACTGGTGTGGCGGGCATTGCTCTCAAATTGTGAAGCATGTGGGCAACTCCTGCCTACCTGTGCCAACGACTAAACTTTGGCTAATTAAGCTTTTTTTTATACAGCCACAATATAAACTAAAATGATCAATTGTCACATCAATTTGTGTCAATGGTGATATTGTGGCAGCCCGCAACAATAATGAAATGTACAGTATGTGAAACGTGTGTTTATGTGTCAGTCCAAGGGAGCTCTTCAGTCGAGGGGATGGGCCATTGAGCGGAGGATTAGCGGCTCAGTGGGATTTGTGACAAACTATCTGCTGCTCAAACATCATTCTATATCCTAGTTGTGCTGCTGGGCAAGAGAATCTACATGCTAGTTGTGCTGCTGGGTTAGAGAGTATATCCTTGTTGTGCTATAGAGTCTATATGCTTGTGCTGTTGGGTGAGAAAGTCTATATGCTTGTTGTGCTACTGGGCTAGAGAGTCTATATCCTAGTTGTGCTACTGGGCTAGAGAGTCTACATCCTAGTTGTGCTACTGGGCTAGAGAGTCTATATCCTAGTTGTGCTGTTGGGCTAGAAATTCTATATCCTAGTTGTGCTGTTGGGCTAGAGATTCTATATCCTAATTGTGCTGTTTGGCTAGAGAGTATATCAGCCACTATGCTCCTAGGATTCTCCTCGGCTTTAAGGTCCCTTTGCCTCCCAGCAGCGATGTTGTTTTGTCTGTCTGTCTGAAGCCCATCCCATCATTTTTAGAAGCAGGCTCTGCCATCTTCCCTCTCTGTCCTGTACTCCATCGCTCCGTTTCCACGCCCCCGCCCGCGTGGCGCTGGATCGTCATTCAATCGTTCTCGTTCCCTCTCTCTCTCTGTTTTTCCCCTGTCTGTTCTCAGTCAGCTGTTCTTGAAGAAGAGGAAGAACTGTGGTCAACATTTCCTCTGGATTCTGCCTCTTGAGCAAGGATTTATTGTTGATGTGGTTTGAGCAACTGCGGGTTTCTAAATCCCATTTTATGTAGTAGGCCTACTGGTTTGCCTGTGTTTACCTGTGCAAATGTGTGATACACAGTATATATATATCTATATATATGCGCTGTGTATATTATATCTGGCATGTGGAGCTGGATAACCTCCACCTCCCATCCCTGCAGGACCCATACATAAAATCTAAGTGTTTTACAGAGTGCTTCAGAAAATACCTTTCTCTGTCTCAGTTATAATCAGTTATTAACTGTCGGTTCCATGGATAACGAGAGTGGTGCTGCTGTCACAGTAACGCACACACAGTTATCTAATGCCCCAGCAGGACACCTGGACAATGTCATGTTCCCAGCCTTACTGCTCTCTGGCTATCTAATGCTATCTCGTGCTGTTGCGTTTGCATGCCTTTGTGCTCATATGTGACCCGTTTAACATGGGTGGCAGGGGCTAATGGGCTTAGCCGTAAGCCAATACAGTTGGATATACGATGCCAACCAGTTTGAACATAGTCGATTGGAAGTCAGCTGTGTGTTTAGCTTGCTTGCTATGCAGTTGGCAACTTAGGCCAGCAGGTTGGCTTATCTGAAGCTTGGCTAAAGACACTTGACCAGTGATGAGCCTGTGTAGAGCCTGAGCATTATTTTTCATGTGTTGAAATAAAAGATCCAATCCTTTTTCTATGTACACTAAAGGCTTATTTCTGAGCGTTTGTGCACACATCATCAGGTTGGATGATGTGTGCAGGATCGGGTGAAGAAGCCGGATGTAGAGATGCTGGGCTGGAGCGGTTAACCGCTGTCTGCAGCTTTGAGGCAGGTTGCAGATGGACATTCAATTCACGGGCAACAGCTCTGGTGGATGTTCCTGCAGTCAGTATGCCAATCCCACACACCCTAAAAACTGTTTTGTGTGGTAAAACTAGTCTGTTTTTTGTGGTCAGTCCGAGGCACACCAGTATAATAATCACGCGGCTAATGAGCCTCTCAAGTAGATGGATTATCAAAATGGAAGCAAAACAAGTGTTATATATGTAATATATATGTTTTTGGCTAGTAGCCTAGTTAAAGCTATTAGCATAATAAACCATGTCTCATACAATTTTACAGGGTGAAATGTCAGTCTTTTCCGATGGGATATATACTGCAGTACTCTCAACCTTACAGCCACAGTGGTGGGTAATGTTGGCAAATGCATAAAACTTGGAAAGAAAACCTACCAAACTTCAGATATGTCCACTGAGCCCAGTGGATTAAGTTTTGTCTTTCAAATAAACTAATGTGCTCTGCTCCAAGGGGCACTTATGCCGAAGCTCTAGTTATCAGTAATTGTGGCAGTAGACCTTGTCACACAGCACCTAATGGGCTTTGCTAGGTAGATGTTGTAACAAACCAGTTTTGAAAAATGTTCTAGGAAGAGCAGTTGTTGACTGCTGCCATGTCACAGCTCTCCCTGAGTGTGTGGTTATGGCTGCTTTACACTAATGTATACTAGTATACTATTCAAATGCACCACAGGTGTGCAGCCTCACCCAGCCCCAGAGTCTAATCAGCCTCACTTGGGTCAGTTGTGGTTGCTTAAACCAGCAATCGACAATACCCCCAATGCCAAACCAAGGCTGGAGAGAGTCTCCAGCTGAATCTTTCTCAACTACTATAAACTGGACTCTTATCAAACAGCCCCCAAGCACCACACCTCCCCAGTGTCAACTGTATTATTTGTTTTTGAATTGTTATTGAATGTTACAGACAGAGAAGGGGTTCCCTATTGACATGTTTTGGCTCTCGCTGAGTGTGTGTGGTGATGGTTGATTATTCTGCGTGATTTGATTATTCTCATGCACCACAGGTGTGCAGCCTCACCCAGCCCCAGAGTCTTGTCAGCCTGGCCAGGTGGAGTAGCTTATGCTAGCCACCAAACATACACACTCCACAGTAATGTATACTGTTAGTAACATACACTATGTAGGATGAGAATGCAAAGTTCCTTGGTTCCTTCGTAATTAAGATATCGTTTAATTCAATACATCTCTTTATTTTTATTTACAGAAGTAGCACAAAAAGGTTTGGGATTTCTTCACAAAGGACGCCAGTGAGGAAGTCCCCTGCAAGCCAACTCGTAGTACTATAGGAAAACGTACTACCTCCTTCTTGCTATATTTTCTCATCTGCAATTTTGTGATAACATTTATTTTTTTGTAACCAAACTTGAGGCATGATAATTGTGAATAAAAGAAGAACCTGCAGCTTTTTATAGTTTTTATAGTAAAAATACATTCCTTCTAGTTTAGTATTTCAGTACACAGCTAAATATTTCCTCATTGTTCAAAACGAATAACAATATTGACTAATGAATCGGTTATCTCTCTCTATTGATATCTGTACCGTGGGCCCAGGCATGTGTGACATACAGAGATGCAGGATTATACGCTTCTAAAGTAGGTTAGCCCCCTGCTGTAAATGGGAGCAGACTAGCACTGGAGGTCAGTCACATAGTCTGGCGGTAACTTTTCTGACACGAACACGCATACACACTGTGACCCAATATACAGTGTAACTGGAGCTGGCGGAAAAGCTTTGTATCACTGGGCAAACATCCTGCCAATGTATTGGGACCAGAGCCCTTGGTGCCATGATAACATTCCAGATATATAATAAAAGGCGGCAGGTGGATTAAGCTCCCTCCCCCACCCCCTGTCCGGTAGTCTGTCCTGGCTGTTGGTACAGTGGGGTCCTGTTGATACAGTCCGCTTGTTTTGCTGGAGTCCTGCTCCAAAGCCAGCAGGATATTTGGGGGGTTTGGCAGCATGGATGAGCACACGGGGGCATTCTGTAATTGAATGCTTGTATAATTATACAGACTGCTGCAACGCTGTGCGTTCCAGGCTTTTGTTTTGCCACCCAAACTGAGAATAATTTGCACATGTTCTTGTGGCTGTTTTCTTCAAGAATGTGCTTTGTGCTTTATCATCTTGGATCAATGTTTAGGATTGTATTGACTTTGACTTTGAACTTTGCAATTTGGTCTGCTACTTGGATGGATTTTAGAAGATTAATAATCATTTCCCTTTGGTTTGGTCATATATTTTTTTTCTTTTTTTGCTCAATGGATAATAATTATTTTCAACCCAAGGCATCGGTGTTTCATGTCACGATGTCCGACCAGAACCGGTCAACTCTGTGGAGTGGGCGGATTCAAAGATCTGCACCCTGGCAACACCGTCCTCCTACCTTGAATACAACAGGAGCGAGCCAACTCAACCTTGAAATACCTGTCTTTCTTAACACCAGGATTGTTAAGTGTTCAGTGTTTTCATCTTCATCACCAACCTAGCAGTAAGAAAATGTTGGCATAGGAGTTTTCTCCTCAATGCAACGAATGCAATGCCAACCGCGATACACATTCTTGTCTGTATTTCCGCATTTCAAATCTTAGAATGGGATGCATTATTACATCATGCTCACTGATTCAAAGACGCTATGTAGAGGGACAGGAAAGTGGGAGAGTGGGGTTGAAGAAGCGGATGGTGGGTTGCACAAGAGACTTGTTCCTGTAAATCCCCCATGCTGCTGAAGTAGAGCAGGATGCACGAGTGACGAGGAAAGCGGAAGAGCAGGTATTTGTAGCTCTGCTGAATCATGAGCCTTGCCTGAAGCACTTCCTGTGCTCCGAGACCTTCAGTTGGTGGACCTACCAACGCAGGCCTTTGTGGCGGCGTTTCTGGCCAACACTCTTTCTCTCAACCTCCTCCTGAGGTCGGCCTTTTAAGTGG
>OMOU01065001.1:0-15879 GCA_900312585.1 Malacocephalus occidentalis | reverse complement strand
GCTGGTCCGCTGGTGCAGACCAGGCCAGCTGAAGAGGCAACCTGGGTTTCTTCTGCCGGTCCACTAGTGCAGACCAGGCCAGCTGAAGAGGCAGTCTGGGTTTCCTCTGCCAGTCCACTGGTGCAGACCAGGCCAGCTGACAAAGTAGCCTGGGTCTCCTCTGCTGGTCCGCTGGTACAGACCAGGCCAACTAAGGAGGTAGTCTGGGTCTCCTCTGCTGGTCCACTGGTGCAGACCAGGCCAGCTGACAAAGTAGTCTGGGTTTCCTCTGCTGGTCTGCTGGTGCAGACCAGGCCAGCTAAGGAGGTAGTCTGGGTCTCCTCTGCTGGTCCACTGGTGCAGACCAGGCCAGATGAGGGGTTAGTCTGGGTCTCCTCTGCCGGTCCACTGGTGCAGACCAGGCCACCCGAGAAGGTAGCCTGGGTCTCCTCTCTCCCCTCAGACCTCAAACCCTCATTTGTAGCTCTCACACCACCAGGTGTGGGCCCCCCAGGTTCTGCTCCTGGTGCTGGTGTGTCATCTGAAATCTGGGTCTGCTGGGTCTGTTGCTGGTGAACACCAAACTTTTAGCAAACAAAAGACAGGAGGAAACATTAGGCGACGGTCATCATCAAGCTGTCAACACAAGTACCTGCACCCGCGTTACTTCCTTGCATTGACTTGTGGATGTTTTCATTGTTATATTGAATTCATATTCGTGTAATATATGTACTTTTATATTTTCTACATCCTTTCCTCCTTTCCTTCACTGCTCCAAAATATATGTTTTACATGTTAAAACTTACCTGGCAATACAACTCTGTAAGTGAAAGACATGGTTAGCTGGTTGTTAGCTGGTATTCCTAACCAGGTGGGGAGTAACCTGCTCCCAGCCACCCGGGCTAACCATAAGCCTGAGAGCCGCATCCCCTGGCCTGCTGGCAACACAAGTACAAAGAAAACCCCAAAGAGACAACTGCAAAGCGGGGACAGACTCACAGACGCTGCACTGTGCTGAAAACGCAAGAAACGTGTGAAAGAGAAAGTGAATAAAGCGAAGGAATCACATGGATATATCAGAGGGTATCCATTACACCCCTGAAGCCATGCAAAGCTAGGCTTTGTGTTACTCTCTCCGGGGCAGTCTTTGTCTCTCGCCTGTTTCTCTTACTACTGATGTCTATCAGTCTTTCTGCTTTCTGCTTTCTCTCCCCCACTCCCCCCTCTTTCTCTTTCTCTCTCTCTCACCCATCTCTCTCTGTTTCTCTCTCTCTCTCTTTCCACTTTTCAAGTCTGCGAAAAACTGCTCCTCCATTATGTGAGATACTTTATTTTCTTCCTTGAAAATGAAATGTGCCTCTGAGGTTTAGATACTCGATACTGAGAACTAAAGACCTGGAGATCACCAGTCCCGAGTGTCTAGCGGTGTATACGTCATAATCATATGGCCCATAATCATATGGCCTGTAAAGCCATTCGAGACTATAACTGTGATTAAGAGCCATACAAATAAAATTGACTGACTTGACTATACATGCGCAGGAGATACAGCTAGCCTACACAGTATTGTAACAAATGCTATACTGCCCCTGTAGGGACAGTAAAAACAGACATATATGACAAGAATGTAGTCGTCGGCATAAACTATATAAAAGATTTATAATTAAATGACGATTTTTGGGATGACACATCCAGAAAACTGTCCTGGCTTCAACTTATCCTGCTCCTATTTCAGAATTGAGAAGGAAGCCCCATTGTCACAGGTTTCTGAATACTCAACTGGGACACAGATATTGAAGGTGCAGTGTGTAGGATTTAGTGGCATCTCGCTGTGAGGTTACAGCTTGCAACCAACTGAACACCCCCCCCCCCCACACACACACTGTTAGTGTGCTACTACTAATGTTAGCTTGATGTATGATTGGCTCCTATAGAAACATGCTGAAGCAACATGGTGGCCTCTGTGGAAGGCCACCCTAGATATGGAGGGCTCAATCTCAGCTTCAGGTGATTATTCACTAATGAAAACCTAGTTATGAATAATATATGTAATTTTGGCCAATAGATCCCCTAAATCGTACACACTGGTCCTTTAAGTAAGAGGACAGACAATGGCAAGGGCTTTCAGACACTGCATGCAGTGCATTTGCAAAAAAAGATCTGCCAGGCGAGCAAAACCTTCTGAGAGACCACACACAGCCGTCTCACCTGCATCTGGACAGTACATGCCAACTGAGCTTGGTCCAGCATGGTTGCTGTGGCAACAGACAGCAACTTTTCCTGTTTGTCACCCTCTTCCTCTTTTGGTTCACTGTCTATGTGGGTCAGCTGCTTGCCCTCCGTTTGGCTGAACTTTAAACCACTAGTCACCAGTTTATTGGTCACTTCCACTCTCTCCTCTCCCTGATTCATCCCTCCCTTGTTTTTCTTCTTCTCAACCTCCGTGTCGGTTGTCTGTTTTTGTGCTTGAAGTCCAAGAGCTGCATGAGGTTCAGACAGAGTGCTTTCACCTTGCCATTCAGACGCTTGTTCTTCAGTGCAAGTGTCTGAAATCGGTTGCTCAACATGCATTCCAGCCTTAGCAGTCAAATTTTCAACCTCTGTGTCTGCTGTCTGTTTTTTCACTGGGACTCGAGGAACTACCCGGCCTTCAGACAAGGCAGCGGTGCTTGCCTCTAGTGATTGAGGACTGATCATTCGGCTTAAATCGTCCTTTGGTTTTACATCTACAGCGTTCACCATCTTGATCTCTGACACTATCTGGGACTGGTTAAAGATTTGCCCGGCATCTACGCTATGCTTGTTGATTGTCTCAGATGTAGTTTCAATGCAGGTCTCTGAAACCACGTGAGCAACAAATTCATCCTGAGTGTTTATGTCCTGAATCTCTGAATCCATCTTTTGTTTTTCTGCTGAGATTCCAGGAACTATGTGCCCTTCAGACATAGCTGCAGGGCTTCCATCTTGAGATTCAGTCTTGGCAATTTGAGATCCATCTTCCTTTTGTTCAATGTCTATATTTGTTACTTCCTTTCTCACTGACACCATCTGCTGACAGGTTTGATCAGATGCAATGCCTTCCTGCTGCCGGCCATTGATTCTCTCAGATATAGCTTTATGCTCGTCAGTGTCTGATATTGTTTGGGGAACCAGCATTCCAACCAAGGCTGTCTGAGCTGAGCCACACTCTGTTTTCTCTTTCTGCTGGGTTAGGTCTTTGTTTGGTTGAGTCAGATCTAACTCCTCCTGAGGTCGATCAAATACCAGATACTGACTTTTACAGTCAGGGATGTCCTCACACAGCTTGCCCTCATACTCTTCTGTGTTTAATGTTTCAGGGAGTGGAAGGGCTGTAGTCTGGTCTGTTGACTCAGGTGTTGAGACATCTGGTTGGACCTGGACCTTGGGAGTTAGGGTCTGGGTCATAGTTATTTGATGTTGCTGTTTGACAGAGCAAGTATGAGGATGTACAGATGGCTCTGATCCCTTAGATCCCTGTCCCACTGTGATGTCAACCTCTATTGATAAAGAAGGGTCTGTTCTCTCAGGGCTTAATGACTTTGGGCAAGTGTCTACTGTCTGGACGGCAGAAATGTCCAAAACAACTAAAGCCAGCTTCTTGTTTGAAAGTGGCTCTACATTTTCATGGACGGTTATAATTTGTGAATTAGACAGAACATCCAGATCTTCTCTAATGGAAGAAGACTGAGGAAACTCAGAGTCTTGCTTGGATTGTGCAGGGTTAACATTAGTATGTGTTTCTGCCAGTCCTGGAGTAATAGAGGAATTTACATCCGGTTTTGAGGTCTTCTCATCAGGAGGTCCAGTCACATATGGTGTTGGCTCAGAAATTGGAGAAACTATTTGACTACTTTTAGTTGGCACAACCTGGATTTCTTCCACAACAGCAGTTATGGATGGACCTGTGTTTGAATCTGTAATGATCAATGACAACACACTTGCCGGGTCTTGCTGGTCAGAAGGTGAGGCCACTGGATCACCAACTTGTATTTGTATGCTACTCTGGACATAACTCTGCACAGGTATTGGACTGATATCAACTGCTATTTCCCCTGGTTTTAGGCGTCGGGCAGAAGAAGAAAGTGTTTCACAAGGTGTGACAGGTTCTGGGCTCTTTGATTTAGTATTTGTTGATACACACAAGGTTTGTCCCGTTATGACAGTTTGAGTCTGTGCTGGGAATTGTTGAGCATCAATTGACCGTGAGATAGATGAGAGATCCAGATTTGAATGTATAATAGATGGGACAAGATTAATTTCCTCATTAGAAGCTTCTATCTGCCCCTCGGAAGTCAGGTATGACTGGATGCTCTGTTCAATGACAGAGGTCACGATCTGCCCTGTGAGGGACTCTATTGATGACTCCACACTAACTTCTTTCTGACTTTGTTCAGGCTTACATTTAGAAATGGCAGTGACAGATTTGGTGGACTCTGATGTGATGGATTCAGGACTCTCTGGCTTCATGGTGAAGAGTATATTCTTTGTCTTGTCCACGGCAGTTGTGGCAGTTGTTGGCATGAATTGCTCTGTGAATATCTCCTGGGTCAAAACAGGCTTCACAACTTCAGTTGCCTGAACCTCTTCAAGCTCCATAACAACCTCAATGGTTTGAGAAGACTGAATAAACACAGGTTCCTCACTGGTTGACCCAGAATGCGCACCTAATTCAACCTTAGCCTCTGTAGTTTTATCAACCGCAAGCGCAGCAGTGGAATCAGCTGGACTTTTTCTCCCAGTTGGATCTAAAGATTTCTGAATTTCAGGCTGCTCCTCTGTATTTTCTGGATCAGAAGTCAGTGGCTCTTCCCTGGTTAGCACAGGCCTAGGTTCCATCACTCTAGCAGTTTTAGTTGGTCTTGGGATGGACTGAGGGAGTTTTATGGAAGAATCCAAAATGCTGGCGGCTTTTAGCATTTGTTCGGGCATGACATCACTGATATCAGTGCCTGGTTCTGAAGTCTTTGTAAGTTTGGGACCTTTCTCCATGGTAGGTGTTTTAATGTCAGATCTTTGTGGGGACAGAAGACACTCATCATCGGCAGGTTGCATAGATGAAAGTGCAGTCTGAGACTTTCTTCTGGTTGGCACAAGCTGTGCTTCTTCCACAACAGCAGTTATGGTTTCCATTGTGATGGACTCTCGGCGAATACAACATTCCAGACCTATAATATCTGATACCTCCTTGGGTTCTACAGTGATAAGAGCAGGGGTTGTATTGGCTGTCCTTAGTGGTGCAGAAGACCTGGCAAGTTTGGGACTCTGAGACTTTCTTCCAGGTGGTGACAGCTTAGCTACAGTATCTGATTTCCAATCAGGCTTTGAACTCGGTAAGGACTGAAGACTCTCACTATTCTTTGTCAATACAGGTTCTGTGTCAGCATGTTTCATTGATGGTTTTAAGTATTCAGGTTTTAAGTATTCAGCCTTCACATCAGCAGATCCAGTAACATGTGATGTTGGCTCTGAACTTGTAGAAACATCTAGATTATCCATGTCACCAGTTGGTTTTAATTTTGTTTCTTCCACAACAGCAGTTATGGATGGTCTGATCACAGACTCTGCAATAATGAGTGACTTCAAATTTGTAATGTCTGGTTCAGTATCAAGAGTGATAACTTCCTTATGAATCCTGTCAGTTTTTGGCTCTGAAGTTTTGGTAGATTGTTTGCATCTTGTAGGGAGTGAACGCTTAGCTTGCTCAAGAGCAGTGGTTTTCATGCCAGGTTTAGAACGTCCCAACTTCTGTTCTGGTCCTGTATCAAGTTTCATAGAGGACACTGTTGTCTTTGATTTTCCTGGAGTTAGAACAAGTGTAGTCTGCTCAACAGCAGTGGTCTCAGACCCAGGCTGAATGGGAGCTGTTGACACATCAGCAGGTACAACAACATCTGAGGCTGGCGCTGTAGCTGGAGAATCCTTTGGAGTCTCTTTTGACCTTCTCCTACTTGGCTGGAGGTGTGAGACACCCACATCCACCTTAGCTGTCCAAACTGGGGGTAAATCTTGGACTTTTGACGGATCAACAATTGAGGAGTCCAGTTTAGTTTTTTCCATCTTTGCTTCAGATGAAATCGTGGTTTTCGCTGCTTGTTTTGCTGCCATTCTGTCAAACTTTGGCCTTTGCTTGTTCCTTGGAGAAGCAGGCAAGTCTTGTTCAACAGAAGGCTGAGGACCCTCAGAATCTTGCTCTGACTTTGTAGGTTTTGCATGAGCAGGTATCATAAGAGGTCCAGCAAGTTTTAACTTTTTCCTGGCTGGCACACCCATGGCTTCCAACACAATACCCACCTCTGCTGATCCTGAAATTGAGTCTAGAGTGGAAGGAGACTTTTCACATTCAGGTTTAGTTTGAATCTGTTCGCTTTCCACAGGGACAGGTGCAGTCATACTTGTTTGGGCCTGGAGGATTGTAGTCTGTTCTTTGAGCTCAGGTTTTGGAACATCTGCCTGCTGTACTTCACATATTAGAGACTGGGGCTCATTTATTTGACTTTGAGGAAGGACAGATGGCTCAGATTCTTTTGATGCCTGTACCAGTGTGACGTCAACCCCTATCAATCCAGCACTGTTGGCTCTCTCAGAGCTTGATGCCTGTGGGACAGTGTCTACTGTCTGGACTGCAGGAATGTCCAGAACAACTACAGCCACCTTCGTCACTGAGTGTGGCTCAATAACTTTATGGACAGTTGTACTTTGTGGATTGGAAAGTGCAACTTGTTCTTCTACAATGAGAGAAGGCTGAGGAGACTCAGAGTCTAATGTTGACTTTACAGGTTTTTCATCAGCACTTGTCGTAGGAGCTCCATCAGTCTTTAACTCTCTCGTGGCTGGCATCAGCTTCGCTTCTTCCACAACACCACTTTCTGTCAGTCCTGTGATTGACTCTGGAGTAATAGGAGACTTTCCAATTTCTGGTTTTAAGTATTCAGTATTCACATCAGCAGGTCCAGCAACATGTGATGACTCTGAACTTGTAGAAACGTCATTATTGTCCATGTTATCAGTTGGTGTTATTTTTGTTTCTTCCACAACAGCAGTTATGGATGGTCTGATGACAGACTCTGCATTAATTAGTGACTTCATACTTGCAAGGTCTGGTTCAGTATCAAGAGTGATAACTTCCTTGTGAATAGTGTCATTTTTTGGCTCTGAACTCTTGATAGATTGTGTGCTTCTTGTAGGGAGTGAACGCTTAGCTTGCTTCAGAGCAGCGGTTTTCATGCCAGGTTTTGAACGTCCCACCTTCTGTTCTGGTCCTGTATCAAGTTTCATAGAGGACACTGTTGTCTTTGACTTTCCTGGAGTTGGTACAAGTTTAGTCTGCTCAACAGCAGTGGTCTCAAATCCAGCCTGAATGGGAGCTGTTGACACATCAGTAGGTACAACAACATCTGAGGCTGGCGCTGTAGCTGAAGAATCCTCTGGAGTCTCTCTTGACCTTCTCCTACTTGGTTGGAGATGTGAGACACCCATGTCCACCTTAGATGTCCAAACTGGGGGGAAATCTTTGATTTTTGACGGATCAACAATTGAAGAGTCCAGTTTAGTTTTTTCCATCTTTGCTTCAGTTGAAATCGTGGTTTTCGCTGGTTGTTTTGCTGCCGTTCTGTCAAACTTTGGCCTTTGCTTTTTCCTTGAAGAAGCAGGCAAGTCTTGTTCAGCAGAAGACTGAGGACCCTTGGAATCTTGCTCTGACTTTGTAGGTTTTGCATATGCAGGTATCATAAGAGGTCCAGCATGTTTAGACTTTTTCCTGGCTGGCACACTCATGGCTTCCAACACAATACCCACCTCTGCCGATACTGAAATTGAGTCTGGAGTCGAAGGAGACTTTTCACTTTCAGGTTTTGTTTGAATTTGTTCGCTTTCCACAGGGACAGGGGCAGTCATACTTGTTTGGGCCTGGAGGATTGTAGTCTGTTCTTTTAGCTCAGGTTTCGGAACATCTGCCTGCTGTACCTCACATATTAGAGACTGGGGCTCATGTATTTTACTTTGAGGAAGGACAGATGGCTCAAATTCTTTTGATGCCTGTACCAGTGTGATGTCGGCCCCTATCAATCCAGCACTGTCGGCTCTCTCAGAGCGTGATGTCTGTGGGACAGTGTCTACTGTCTGGACTGCAGGAATGTCCAGAACAACTACAGTCAACGTCTTCACTAAGTGTGGCTCAATAACTTTATGGACAGTTGTATTTTGTGGATTGGAAAGTGCAGCTTGTTCTTCTACAATGAGAGAAGGCTGAGGAGGCTCAGACTCTAATGTTGACTGTACAGGTTTTTCATCAGCCCTTGTCATAGGAGATCCATCAGTCTTTCTCGTGGCTGGCATCAGCTTCGCTTCTTCCATAACACCACTTTCTGTCAGTCCTCTGATTGACTCTGGAGTAATAGGAGATTTTCCAATTTCTGTTTTTAAGTATTCAGTATTCACATCAGCAGGTCCAGTAGCATGTGATGGTGGCTCTGAACTTGTAGAATCTTCTAGATTGTCCATGTTATCAGTTGGTTTTATTTTTGTTTCTTCCACAACAGCAGTTACGGATGGTCTGATGACAGACTCTGCATTAATCAGCGACTTCATACTTGCAAGTTTTGGTTCAGTATCAAAAGTGATAACTTCCTTTTGAATAGTGTCAGTTTTTGGCTCTGAAGTCTTGGTAGATTGTGTGCTTCTTGTAGGGAGTGAACGCTTAGCTTGCTTCAGAGCAGTGGTTTTCATGCCCGGTTTAGCACGTCCCACCTTCTGTTCTGGTCTGGTCTGATCTAGTTTCATAGAGGACACTGTTGTCTTTGACTTTCCTGGAGTTGGTACAAGTGTAGTCTGCTCAACAGCAGTGGTCTCAAACCCAGGCTGAATGGGAGTTGTTGACACATCAGCAGGTACAACAACATCTGAGGCTGGCGCTGTAGCAGGAGAATCTTCTGGGGTCTCTCTTGAGCTTCTCCTCCTTGGCTGGAGATGTGAGACACCCACATCCACTTTAGCTGTCCCAACTGGGGGTAAATCTTGGCTCATTAATGGATCAACAATTGAGGAGTCCAGTTTAGTTTTTTCCATCTTCGCTTTAGTTATAATAGTGGTTTCCGGTGGTTGTTTTGCTGCCGTTCTGTCAACCTTTGGACTTTGCTTTTTCCTTGGAGAAGCAGGCAAGTATTGTTGTACAGCAGCAACAGAAGGCAGAGGATCCTTAGAGTCTTGCTTGGACTTTGTGGGTTTTACATTAGCAGGTATCATAGGAGGCCCAGCAAGTTTTGACTTTTTCCTGGCTGGCACACCCATGGCTTCCACCACAGCACCCATCTCTGCCGGTCCTGAGATTGAGTCTGGAGTGGACTTTTCACTTTCAGGTTTTGCTTGAACCTGTTCCCCCTTCACAGGGACGGGTGCAGTCATACTTGCTGGAGCCTGGAGGATTATAGTCTGGTCTTTGGGCTGAGGTTTTGGAGCATCTGGCTGCTGTACCTCACATAGTGGAGACTGCGAGACATTTATTTGACTTTGAGGATGTACAGATGGCTCTGATTCTCTCGATGCTTCTTCCAGTGTGATGTCGACCCCTATCAATCTACCACTCTCTGCTCTCACAGAGCTTAATGTCTGTGGGCAAATATCAACTGTCTGAACAGCTGGCTTAGCAGGCTTAGCTTGCTCAATAGCAATTGTTTTCATGCCAGGTTTTGAACATCCCACCTTCTGCTCTGGTCTTGTATCAAGTTTGATAGAGGACACTGTTGTCTTTGACTTTCCTGGAGTTGGTACAAGTTTAGTCTGCTCAACAGCAGTCGTCTCAGATTCAGCCTGAAGGTTTGCTGTTAGAACATTAGCAGAGTCTTCTGGGGACTCTTTTGACCTTATCCTACTTGGCATGATATTTGAGCGATCCACATCCACCTTAGCTGTCCCAACAGGGGTTGAATCTTGGTTCGCTGATTTCTCAACAATTGAGAGGTCCCGTTTAGATTTTTCAGTCTTCGCTTTAGTTGTAATATAGCTTTTTGCTGGTTGATTTGCTGTTCTGCTAAATTTGGGGCTTTGCCTTTTCTGAGAAGGTACAGGCAAAGCTTGCCCTACAACAGCAACCGAAGGCAGAGGACCATCAGAGTCTTGCTTGGACTGTGCAGGTTTTGCATGAGCAGGCATCATACGAGATCCATCAGGTTTTGACTTTGTTCTGGCTGGTATCACCATGGCTTCCTCCACAACACCCATTTCTGACAGTCCTACGATTAAGTCTGGCGTGATGGGAGATGTTTCATTTTCAGGTTTTGTCTGAATATGTGTGGCCTTCATAGTGAGAGGTGAACTAACACTTTCTTGGGTTTGAAGGGCTGTACTCTCGTTTTTGGGCTCAGGTTTCCCAATACCTGTCACTTCTAACTCAGGAAAACGGGATTGGGACACATTTATTTGACTTTGAGGAAGTTGAGGTAGTATAGATGGCTCAGATTTTTTGGAAGCTTGTCCCAGTTTGAAGTCACTCCCTGGTGCCACTCCTGGTGTTTCTATGTCCTCCACTCTACCTAGATGGACACGAGAGGCCAGAGGGGATTGCAGCTTGTCTTTTTTCTTGTCTTCAAGCTGAAATGAAGCCAAGATGGAGCCAGAACCGAGCATGCATTAAGTAAGTTCAAAGTCATTCGTATGCCATTATTACAACGTGAAGTTAGTTGTATTTGCAAACTCGAATGCAACACAAGCGATACGGTGTATGCAGCAGGCGTATGTATGGGTCCACCTTACCTTTAGTGTCTGGTTCAAGGTAGAAGGCTGAGTGACTGCTACTTGTAGAGTCTCTACCCTCTCGTTTTCTAGGCAATCTGCCTCACCTGCCCTCAGACAGGCAACCTGGGACAGCTGGTGGGACAGCGTCTCTTGCAGGCCAAGCTGCAGCTTCTTATCCTCTTCTGGTGCAGCCTGGAATCAGTAGACAATTATACATTTTCATTAATGCAAGACTCTCACTACTCAAGGGTCAAACATAAACACCCACAATAAATGCATATAATGTATATATATATACTGTACATATATACTGTATATACTGTGTACAAATACAGGATATCTACCTGTACAGAGGTGGGAGATTCTGCTGAGAGTTCTAGGATTGAGTCTGGAGTGATTGGAGGCTTTTCACTTTCAGGTTTTGTTTGAGATTGTTCATTATTCACAGGGACAGGTGCAGTACCACTTGCTTGGGCCTGGAAGACTATAGTCTGGTCTTTGAGCTCAGGTTTTGGAAAGTCTGGTTGTTGTCCCTCACATAGTAGAGACTGGGGAATATTTATTTGACTTTGAGGAAGTACAGGTGGCTCTGATTCTTTCAATGCTTGTTCCAGTGTGATGTCGACCCCGATCAATCCAGCACTGTCTGCTCTCTCAGTGCTTGATTTATGTGGGACAGTGTCTACTGTCTGGACATCAGGAATGTCCAGAACAACTACAGCCACCTTCTTCACTGAGTATGGCTCAAGAATGTTTGTACTTTGTGGATTGGAAAGTGCAGCTTGTTCTTCTCTAATGAGAGAAGCCTGAGACTCAGAGTCTAATCTTGGCTGTACAGGTGCTTCATCACCATGTGTCATAGAAGATCCATTAGCCTTTATCTTTCTCCTGGGTGGCATCAGCTTGCCTTGCTCTGCAACACAAGTGATAGGAGACTTTACAATTTCTGGTTTTGTCATAACGTTTTCAGTCTTGAAATCAGCAGGTCTAGTACCATGTGATGTTGGCTCTGAACTTGTAGAAACTTCTAAATTGTCCATGTTACCAGTTGGCTTTATTTTTGTTTCTTCCACAACAGCAGTTACGGATGGCCTGGTGATAGACTCCAGTGCCTTCATACTTGCAAGGTCCGGTTCAGTATGAACCGTGTTGACTTCCTTGTGCATGGTGTCGACTTTGATTGGCTCTGAAGTCTTGGCAGATTTTGACCTTCTTGTAGGAGGTGAAGGCTTAGCTGGCTCAAGAGCAACTGTTTTCATGCCAGGTTTTGAATGTGCCATTTTTTGTTCTGGTCCTATATCAGATTTCAAGGAGGACACTGTTGTCTTTGACTTTCTTGTAGCTGGACCACATTTTGTCTTCTCAACAGCAGTAGGTTCAGATTCAGCCTGAATGGGTGCTGTTGGCAACTCAGCAGGTACAACAACATCTGAGGTTGGCGCTCTAGAGTTCTCTGGAGTCTCTCTTGACCTTCTCCTACTGGGCACAAAATGTGGGACACCCATGTCCAGCTTAGCCATCTCAACTGGGGTAGCATCTTGGTTATTTGATGGCTTAAGAATTGAGGAGTCCAGTTTAATTGTTTCCGTCTTTGCTTTAGTTCGAACAGTGTTTTTTTCTGGTTGTTTTACTGTTGTTCTGTGAACCTTGGGACTTTGGCTTTTCCTTGGAGGTACCGGTAAATCAGCTCGCTGTACGGCAGAAACAGAAGGTAGAGAACGCTCAGAGTCTTGCTTGGACTGTGCAGCTTTTAAGTTACCACGCATCATAGGAGATCCGACAGCTTTTGACTTTGTCCTGGGTGGTACAACCATGGCTTCCACCACAACACCCTTCTCTGCTAGTCCTGGGATTGAGTCTGGAGTGAAGGGAAACTTTTCACCTTCAGGCTTTGCTTCAATTTGTTTGGTCTTCACAGCGACAGGTGCCTTAAGACCTTCTTGCGCCTGTAGTACTGTCGTCTGGTCTTTGAGCTCCAGTTCTGGAACATCTGGCTGCTGAGACACGTTTATTTGACTTGTAAGAAGTACAGATGGTTCTGATTCTTTAGCTGCATGTCCCAGTATGATGTCAGCCCCTGTCAATCCAGCACTGTCTACTCTCTTAGATCTTGATGTCTGTGGACAAGTGTCTACTGTCTGAACAGCAGGAATGTCCAGAACAACTAAAGCCACATTCTTTACTGAGTTTGGCTCAACAACCTCATGGACGGTTGTACTTGGATTGGAAAGAGCAGCTTGTTCTTCTCTAATGAGAGAAGGCTGAGGAGACTCAGAGTCTAATGTTGTCTGTACAGGTTTTTCATCAGCGTGTGTCAAAGGAGATCCCTCAGGCTTTAACGCTCTCCTTGCTGGTATCAGCATGGCTTCCGGTCCTGCGTATACATCTGAAGTGATAGAAGACTTTTCACTTTCTATGTCACCAGTTGGCTTCCACTGTATTTCTTCCACAATAGTATTTATCAGTGGCCCAATGACTGACTCTGGATTAATCAATGTCAGACTCGTCAGACTTACAGGGTCTTGATTAGTATGAACTGTGATGACTTCCTCGTTTATAGTGTCAGTTTTCTTTGACTCTGATGTCTTGGTAGATTTAGATCTTCTTTTAGGGGGTGAAGGCTTAGCTGGCTCAAGAGCAGCTGTTTCCATGGGAGGCTTTTCCCTTTGCGTGGACTTATGTTCACTTTGTTCTGGTTCTGTATCAAGTGTCATTGATGAATCTGATGTCTCTGACATTCTCCCACTTGGTACAAGCTTAGTCTGTTCTAATGTAAGGGTTTCTGATATGGTCTGGAATTCCTTAGAGGAAACTTCTTGACTCTCTTTAGGTGCCCACTCCAAAGATTCAGAAGGAGCTTTTGGAACTTCCACACTCTTCCTAGCCTCTCTCCTGGTTGCAACAAGCTGCTGTGGTTCCTCAACAGTGGTTTCAGTCTGACAAAAAGACAACCCAGACATGGTCATCTCTGTCTCTTGCTTGCTCTCCACAGATCCTGCAAAAGCAGGCAGAGCAATAACTGTGTCAACCTGATCCGAGGCTATCACAGATGTGTGGGTCTCCTGCGCTACAGATGACATCTCGGTTGACTCTGTACTCAGTGATGTCGTTGTTCCTTTGGACTCTGGCTTTGTCCTCTGCCCCTGACCGAATTCATTATGATCCTGTGGAGGAACCTCAGGAGGAACTTTGCCCATTATCACTCTCTCAGGGTCCTCCAATTTGGTGATTGCTTCATTCTTTAACTTTGCCGCCGGTTCAGTGGAAAGTACATTCGCATTCGTAGCCCCTGCCGTGGTCTGTGCCATGTCTACAGTGGCACATGGCGTCTCTGTGATTAATCTTGCTACAGATACTGATGCTACAGTTTTGCTGTGGATGTTTTCCGGCTTCTCAGAGATGACAATGGTTGGTTCCTGGAGTTCCACGTTTTCCTGGGAAACGGAGACGCTTGTCTTCTTAGCTGAAGGTCTGGTTTCCCGCGGTGGTCCCACGACTGGGGTTTCTACGTTCTTTACTCGACCCAGAGGGACCACAAAGGACTGAGGGTCTTCCAGTGTGTCTTTTTTCGTGTCTTCAAGCCCCTGAAATGAAGCCCAGATGAAGCAAGTTCAGAACAATTGTTCGGCCATTATCGCCACACATATTCCAGTCATATAAAGTGTGTTCTATATGCAAAGTAAAATGCAAAACCATAAGCGATCAAATGTATGGAGTAGGTAAAGTATGTTTCTTCCTTACTTTTAAGATCTGGGTCAAGGCAGAAGATCGAGTGACTGCTGCTTGCAGAGTCTCTGCGCTCTCGCTCCCCAGTCGGTCTGCCTCGCCCACCTTCAGACAGGCAACCAGGAACTCCTGGTGGGAAAGCGCCTCTCGGAGACTAAACTGCAGCTTCTCACCCTCGGCTAGTGATGCCTGGTTTCAGTAGACAATAATACATTTGCATAAATCTGCCTCATCACTAGAGGGCACTGGAAAGAAACTGGCCAGTAGAGAATTATACAGTATATGGTATATTTACCTGTACAGAGGATTGGGAGTCTGCTGTAGGCATGGCACTATTCCATTGCTGTAGTGCTCTTAGGCAATCAGATAAGCAGCAACCGGTGTGCTTAATGCAGGAATCCTGCCTCTCTTTCAGCCTGCACCTCAAACTGTGGATTAGATTAGATTGTGTGATATGAGATAGCATCACATTAGATTAGATTGTGTTATATGAGACAGCATCACATTAGATTAGATTGTGTTATAGATATGCATAGCTTGTTCACCTCTCGTTCTGCTGCTTCAGAGACTCTACCATGGTGATGGCCTCTGCTGGCATCTCCTCTATGGGCACACTTTTCACTTCCTGGTACAGCTCCTCAACTTTGACCCCCAGGCCTTCGAGTGACCCCTCACATTTCTATGGAGGAGAGGACAGAACATTCTATTGTACGGAACTGGTTGGTTGTAGCTGAGCAGGATAGTTCAGTGGTTCAGGTGACTCCTAGTCGAAAGGCCACAGGTTCAATTCCCCAATGTCTGCAGTTTAAATCCTAGAGCAGGATGCCCCCTAATTCCAACCTGCTCCCTAATGATATGTCCCAAAATGCACCGCTTTGGATAGTAGTACAAAAATGTAGCATTGTAAAATATAGTCAAATAGCAAAAATGAAAAACTCATTAGCATTTAGCATTGATATGGACCTGGGAATGCTCTGATGATATTGTCAGACACACTTAATACGCTGCTATTTGCTTGTGAATGGTCATGTGCCCGATCATCCTCGCAGGGTGGCAAGACAAATGTGGGGACCCAGGGGAACAGACCTGGAGGCTGGTCCAGTGGTGCTGCAGCTGGTCAACGCGGTTCTGGGGATGGCTGTAGCTGAGCGCCTGGTCCAGCGATCGCAGCTCCCACTGCAGGGCCGCACTCCGCTCCCTCAGGGCCCGGCTCCTCCGGCCCGCATCCAGCTCCAGCTCCCCCAGCCGGGCCTCGCATGCCGCCAGCCGCCGCCGGACCTCCTGCTCTGAGGTGGTGCGCAGGTCGTGGAGGTGGCGAACCTCCAGGGTGAGGGAGTCGCGACCCCCCCGGGTGCAGAGGGGCATGAGGCGGTCGCGGAGAGCATCCAGGTCCTTCATCTCCCGCTCCTCGCGGTCCACCGTCTG
>OMOU01064999.1:25774-36244 GCA_900312585.1 Malacocephalus occidentalis | reverse complement strand
GAGACCGCCAGTCCTAATGGACTGTAAGTGGGATTATTCTGCAGGCATCAGTGACACGACGGACCTAATTTCTGCGGTGGTCCTGCAGCGTGGACCACTCTGTCCATTAGACCTACAGCTCTGTGCAACGATCTATCGTCCATTATGTGTGATCCTAGAGACCTTCACTTTATGGAAGACATTTTATCTTTCTTTAAGTAACCAGAAAACTCATGTTTTTGCATTTGTATGCTGAGTTGTCTGCGATCCACGTTGTGTTAACTACGGTTCCTACTTAAGTGTCAGATTTAAATGCAGTCCAGATGGTTCTTTTATGCGCTCATTTATCGAGGAATTTTTACAGAAGAACCCCTAAAATGTTCGTCTCTCTCAATTCTTTCCGCTATGTCGTCATCGTGGCATCCAAAGGCAAACAATATCTGAATACAACTACAATTGCTGATATTGTACTATATTCAACTATATTATACAATACTACACTGTGGGAAACATGGGCCGGGTTTCCATGGTTTCTAGTTCGACCGAGAGCTTTGCCCTCTCCATTGTCCTCCGGCCAGTTACCCAGCATGCACTGCACTAATTACTTGCTCTGAATCAATGTGGCTCTGTCATTGGTCAGGACCTTAGCCCACCTCCTCCTAAACCGCTTGGCAGACACGGGCAGTACACAAACATTTTTGGGGAGCAACAGGGCTTCATGTGGTTTTCATGGGGCTATTTTGGAGACCAGGTGCCACAACCAAAGCCTCATAGTCTGGGTACCTGGAGGCTGCATTTGAAGCTAGCTTTATAAAGAAGCCACTATAAACGCTGCATGTTCGCTGCTGTTGGTTAGCTTGTTAGCTGTGTCTGTTTACAGCCTGCTGATCGGAAACAAACAGATCTACCTTTGATGTGTTCATCTCCCCCCCCTCCTATTTCGCGGACACTTTTATGCAAAGCGACTTTCAGTGTGAATTGAGGATTGATTTGATTGTCAAGTATGTTTTTAATCGTAAGAGTGATGTGATAATCTTGCAGTCAGAGGAATTGAACATATCACGCATTGTCCTGTCTCCCGACTTCACCTGTCTAACCGTTTTGACTTGTTTTAGTCACGCATTGCTCTAAAGGCGTATCTGTGTACTGACTGCCTTACCTTCTCAAGTTTCAAGATTCAAAACTTCTCTATTGCCACATGTAACAAGTACAATGGAATGCTTACTCCCCATTCACTCCCGCAGTGTTCTTCTAAACATACATTCAGAACAACTCCAAACAATTAGTAATAGTACCTAATAAGTACAGTAAAAAGTATTCTTATAAACAGCATTCTTAGAAACATAAATTATAAAACAACTCTGAACAATTCATAAAGTAGTTAATAAGTACGGCAAAAAGTACAAAATGTAGTAAAAGTGTCTGCGTGCAGTACAATATTCTCATTCCCGTCACCGTGGTGACGTACCCGTCTGTCGCGCCACGTCAGCATTCTCCTGGTAAGATGCTGATTGGATGGGGGCTCACTGGCGAGTCAGCATGTGTGGTTGAGAACTGTGGGGGCAGGTGGGCAGCGGTGATTGGTTGACAGGCAGGCTGATGCAGGGAGTGCTGTCAGCTCCGCTTTAGTTGTGTGTTGACATGGCGACGAGGCGAGTGGGTTTTGGTTTGGTGCTTCAGGCGAGGGAGTCCTGCCAAGCTTTGAAGTGCAGGTCAGGACACGGCTAGCTGACTGCTGACAGTGCAGCTACTCTCTACTGTGTGAATACACAGTACCTCCTCGCGGGGTCACATGTTTCACCCGCTAGACGGCGACCACTTCTAAACGTGTATAAAACAATCAAACACAAAAGAATAAAAAACTGAATGCTGACATGATTTAGGAATTAAAAAATAAAAACATTATATACATCTTAAAGGGGACATATTATGGGAATGTTCACCTAGCTGTACCGACAGTTATACTGATCTAGTCAGCATACTAGGTCATCTAGGTGGACATTCCCTGATGTCACGGTAGTCACCAGCTTGTGGCATAATATGTCCCCTTTAATATGTCCTCTTTAAATAAAGTAGACCTTTGAAATATGAGTTGATTGATTTTTTTTTTTGGTTGGCTTATATATTTGTTGTTTTTTAGTTAGTAAGAGGACATTGTAAGAGGTCAATCTAGTATCCTCAACCCCGTCTTTATAGCTGTTGCTCCGGTCTTGTTACACAGGAGCTACCGATGCGTACAGCTATCTTATCGTCTCATGTGAGCTTGACCCCCTTCAGGCTCCCTTTGTAAACCCTTGCTTGTTTTCAAAGGGGCTGCTCTGTAGTCCTGATGATCCTATCTCAGCGCTGCAGCGAGCCGTACCACATGACCTCAGCTATTGTGTGCGTGCAAAGTCTGTGGTGTCAAGTTTGTGTCCAACAGCTGAAAGCGGTTAGCCAGGCGATATATTTCACACTCCCACACTCCGTCATGTCATGATATTCATCATCATCGCCACGTTCAAATTCAAAATGCAAATCTCCACAAAGCATACAAAGTGCACAGTCAGGCTGTTATGCAATTGTTTTGAATATAGTTATATTCCTGTTTTAGTGGATTGCCTCATCCACACAACTTGAATAGCTTGTTCCATGGTATTCCGAAGCAACAAATCACTCAGCAATTTAACCTGCTGTCTCGATGGCTGTGGTCTGAAATAACATTCCTTCTTTGTCAATCTTCACTAATTGGTTGATTGTGTTACCCAAGGTGCATTTCACTGCCTTGTTCCCCCACGCTTTGATTGACAGCTCTATTCTTGTCAGTTCCTTGGATAATTGACCGTTCATTGTTATGGACGAGGTCATCACTGGATGAGAAACCGTACACGAAGCTCTGATATTTTGAAACAACTTCCTAAGATGCACATCGGATTCATACAGGCTAAATGATATTTCAAAGCCCATTATTAATTCCTACTTATTTTTTTTGTTTTTGTTTTTCAGCAAAACTAAGGAATGCACCCTCAATGCAGGTAATTTTCATCGTTACATTCATGGTTACTTTTGTGAAATTGGTGCATAACATTGAAGATTAAGCGGAAAGTAATAATATAGGATATATTTTAAAAAGATATTAAAAAGTAAGCAATAAAAATGTGCAATTTAAAGACAAGATGTGTGTAAATGTAACACAATATATTGTAATATATATTTATAAGGTACCAATGTCACAGTGGTCTCTCGGCTAGGAACCAACAAACTGTCCTGTTGAAATTCCTTGTTTTGAAGCGGTGGCTTGTGGGTAACGGTGTCTTTTCAATGCATTATCCCATCTTCAACTCACTCAATTTGAACTACGGTGACCAGAGGATGGCTATGTCAGGATGTTCCTAAGAGGGCGACCGGTGACCATGCACATTCCGGACGCCCAGAGGGACAGTTACAGCCTGGACCACAAGGGGGCAGTGCCAGACCGCAAGCTCAAACTGCAGTGGGTGTATCCTTGCAACACGGCGGACAGTTGAGAGGGGAAGAGAGGGAGAGGGAAAGACGGCAGTGGGAAGAGGAGGGAGAGGTGGAGAGAGAGAAGGAGAAAGGGAGCAAGAAGAAGAGACAAGATCAGAGAGGAGGGCGGGCGGGGATGAGTGGGAGTCAGAGAGAGAGGGAGAGAGGCTGCATGAGAGAGATGATTGTGTTCTAACCTCTTTGAAGTGGAGGGTTTGAAATGATGAATGCATAAATGATCAGATGAATAACTAAGGGCTAGAAATTGTCAACATAGTTCAATTTTCCAAAGAACATAGAATAGACAAATGAAATGATTAATGAATGTTGTTGTTTTGTTTTGATTCCATATATTTGACCCACTGCCATAGTGCTGGTTCAGCTTTTCAAGGAGACATTATGTCACCAGGTGTGAGTGTGTTTAGCCAATGTTTACTTGTTGGTACAGTCCACTGGGTAGGCCGGTAGACTGATCTAGTAATCATACATCTAGGTGGACATTCCCACTTGTGATGTCACTAAACGGCAGTCACATAGCAATTGTGCAAACTGCTTGCGATGGCTGATCACACTCACACCTGGTGGCGCAATATGTTCCCTTTTAAAGGCTCATTCTCTCCCAGTTGCATTCACACTAATCACAGTTAATTTACACCAAAGTCGTTCTGTCCAATGATGGACCTGGGGTAAGATTTAGCATCTGCGTCGAGAGACACAGCGAACACTGCAAGAACAAGAACACCCCCTCCCTACGGTTCCCGTTCCTTAACCCCTCCCCCCCTCCAGTTATGGGTACCGTGGACGGGACTGCCGCTCCAACCTGTACCTGCTGCCCACGGGCGAGATTGTGTACTTCAACGCCAGCGTGGTGGTGCTCTACAACACGGAGGAGCAGCAGCAGAGGCACTACCTGGGCCACGACGACGACGTCAAGTGGTGAGCAAACTGTGGAGCCGGCACACCGCCGCCCCCTGGTGTCCCAGAGGCTGCATATCACTTGTGCATTACCGTTGACAGTCTCCAAAGGGGAGGTTCACAGGCTCCATTTTTGATGACATTTTTAACCTTAAAGGTTTTGATGAGGGATATTTGAAAGCAATCAAAATACTATAATCATCGGAATAATACTTTTTAATGGATTTACCATCTGTTTTGAGACAGACACACACACACACACACACACACAGCTAGACTCCCAATGACAATGAATTCACATAAAGTCCTAACGGATAGAGCACTGATCAAAGGTTGCGCTGAGAGAATAACTGTGCGTGTGTGTGCGCGTGTGTGTGTGTGTGTGTTTAGTGTGTGTGTGTGTGTATGGCCTGACTGACGGTCATATAATGGGATGTGAAGGTGTACTGTCCACACCGCTGTGTGTACTGTAGCATCTGTCCTCCTATACTCGGTGTGAGGTCCCAGTAGCCACGCCCCCCCTTCCCCCTCTGTCCAAACATGGGCGCGTCTTTGTTTAGACGCCTCCAGAGCGCCCTGCTGCTGTCAGCCTGGCAGGACTCCAGGCCCGAGGCTCTGTGGTTGGACAGCATCTCACCTGAGATGCTGTCCAACCACATGGTCTTCTCTGTAGTTGGCAAAGGGGACGTGAATGTGAAATTGTTTCTGAGAAGGGCTGAGAAGAGATTCAAGTGTGGTTGACTGGCATGTTTTTCTACACCGACAGACAGACAGACAGACAGACAGACAGACACACTGTGTGCTTATATGCTCCTTAGCTTTTCATGTTTTTTATGTTTTTTCAATCAGCCAGGGACTGCAGATGAAAAACTGACAATGAAAATCTGTCATACATGACGACTACATGATGTTACTAAATGGCCATTGTACCTTCATAAATAAATAAACAAACAAACATATCATATCCAGGCATATTAGCATTTGTTGTTCCATTTGTTGTTTTAATGTAGTTCGGGTTAGGCTGTATAAATGCATTTGAATTTTGTCTTACACTTGACTCTTGAGCCATTATGTTGTCTTGTTGTTCTCAGCTTGAGTGTGCATCCTGACATGGTTACCATAGCGACGGGACAGGTAGCCGGCAACTCCAAAGATGGAAAGGTTTGTGAGGAATCCTGCTGACTCCACCATACCGCCACTGTACCACAGTGTTACCGTTTAAAATACACCCTGCATCCATGGTGGTAGGGCTACAGAGGCAGTGTCTTCTTACAATAATGTCTTTGTCATGGGCAGTCACTATGCTACTAATAAGTCTATGGATCTCCTAGTACATATAGATGTTTCCCAATGTCATTTCAGTTTCCACCACTGATTAAGAATCGAAAATGCCTTCCTCATTTAGTTAGTGACACCTTCCTCTCCCTCTCCTCCTCACGGCCAGGTGCTCCACCCTCACGTGCGCGTCTGGGACTCGGTCAGCCTGAACACGCTGCACGTCCTGGGCATGGGTGTGTTCGACCGGGCCGTCACCTGCCTGGCCTTCTCCAAGTCTGTGAGTCTCCTCCACGCCACCGGTCAGGACTTTATATGTAGACAAAGACACTTAAAATGAATGCATGTTAAGGGTACAGATAAGAGAGGCTGAGATGAGCTATAGATTATTAATATTCCACTGTATATATACTACACTATTTTAGATATATTTAGACATGTATACTCCTGCTTCAGCTATATGTTGGTTTGTTTGCAGGTGTACTTGTTTTTAGGTTTACCCAAGCCGAAATTCGACTATCATCAGTTATCAAACAATAATCACAACAGAACAAAATAATTACGGTCAAATATTCACAGTAATGATGATCAAGTTGGCATGACCTGTGTTAATATTACCACAGGCCAACATATTAGTTTGCTAACAAACCAAAATGGCCGACACTACATTCCACTGTTCTGGTCGACGCAGAGCGAGTAGGAAGTTCATTGTGCGCCGGCGTGTTTCTAGAACGGCGGTGCCCACCTGTGTGCCGTGGACGACGCCAACGACCACATCCTGTCGGTGTGGAACTGGCAGAAGGAGAAGCAGCTGGCCGAGGTCAAGGTAACTGCGCGACCTCTGACCCCTAAGCGCCCGTTAAGGTTCAACTTCATGATGATGTCATACAAAACATGTCACTTTATATATCTATAGATGGTCTATTATATACATGTATATAGATTAAAAAAACTATTCATATTTTAAAATAAACAACATATTTAAAGTAGGTTTGTTTATGGTCTTTAACATATGTAACATTGTTTTGTCTCAATGACCTCATCTTCAGTGATTGTGGGACAATCATGATGACAACAAATGAATGAATGATGAGTGTAGAATAGTGTCCTGCTGACTCCACCATACCGCCACTGTACCACAGTGTTACCGTTTAAAATACACCCTGCATCCATGGTGGTAGGGCTACAGAGGCAGTGTCTTCTTACAATAATGTCTTTGTCATGGGCAGTCACTATGCTACTAATACGTCTATGGATCTCCTAGTATATCTAGATGTTTCCCAATGTCATTTCAGTTTCCACCACTGATTAAGAATCCTCATTTAGTTAGTGACACCTTCCTCTCCACTTATATTAACCTTTAACCCCATTGATGTCACCCCCCCATGGGCACTACTGCGTTACATTAACACACATCTTGCAAATTACACGTTTTCTTTGCACATTTTTTCTCCTATCTTTTATGCATATATTTTTAGAACTTTTTCACTCTGTTTAATATTCAATGTTGAATGTTGGGTAACAACTGCACAAAAGCACATTGCTTGTGTGCAGAAGGCAATAAAGCCATTTCTGATTCTGAGTCTCATCTAAAATGGGCGTCCCTCTGCCTCCTTCAGTGCTCCAACGACTCGGTGCTGGGTGCCGTCTTCCACCCCATGGACCCCAACCTGGTCGTCACCTGCGGGAAATCCCACATCAACTTCTGGACCATGGAGGGCAACACATTCACCAAGAAGCAGGGCCTGTTTGAGGTGCACCAGAATACACTTTCATCAACAATATTTTCCAATTAAAAAAACAAAACAACCAATTATAGCGCTGCTGTGCCTGTATGAGTGTGTGTATTCTCTTCCAGTATATCCTGCTTTTGGCCAAGCGGCAGTCAAATGTGTTTTGTGTCTCACATCAAATCGTTGTGTCTTCTGTCCACTCAGAAACACGAGAAGCCCAAGTACGTGCTTTGCGTGGCGTTCGCCGAGAATGGGGACGCTATCACGGGGGACTCCAGCGGGAACATCTACGTCTGGGCCAAGGGTACGAGACGAGGGCCCACCTGCACCCACCCCCCACCTGAACATTTGCTCAGCTGTTTCTGTGGAGATGTCCTTGAAAGACTAGTCTAGCTGTATTTACACACACACACTGATTTACACGATGATGGTCAGTCAAGAACGTCCTAGCACAGAATATGAAAATGCAGACATAACTTCATCAGTCATAGGATGTCAAGAGTCCCAAGAGGGAGGGGCTTTTAATCCCTGTGTGTCTTCCGATTGGCTGCGCTTAAACCATACGTACTGTATATCAGACATATAATGTCACGGGGCACCAAGGAGGCGGGCTTCCATCTCTTTCCACTTTCTGATTGGCTGTGCTGTTGATTGACAGGTGGTAGCCGCATCACCCACGCAGTGTCCGGGGCCCACGAGGGCGGAATCTTCTCTCTGTGCGTCCTGAAGAACGGGACCATGGTGTCGGGCGGCGGGAAGGACCGCCAGGTGGTGCTGTGGGACCACAGCTACGTCAAGCAGTGTGAGATGGAGGTGAGACATACCGGAGGTCAAGTCCCTTTGGTTGCCATAGTTACAGGTCCATAGTTGGAGGCCCATAGCTACAGGTCCATAATTGCAGGCCCATAGTGCCAGGCCAAAGGTCAAACTGTACACACATGTCCCTGTTTCTCATTACAGATGTTAGAAACATATTAGAAACAAAGACCTATTTTTGTGTGTGTGTGTCCCTCCAGGTGGCTGAGTCTCTGGGCCCAGTGAGGGCTCTGTCTGAGGGGAAGCCCGGGGAACTGCTCGTTGGTACCACCAAGAATGCCATCCTCAGAGCTGCCTTCCCCGACACACTCACCCCCATCGTGCAGGTACACACACACACACACACACACACACACACAGCTAGGGTTGAATGGTAACATAACTTAATTGTACAACATTATACCTATTATATATATAACATTATTATTGTGTGTGTATGTGTGTTGTTCCAGGGGCATACAGATGAACTGTGGGGTCTGGACGTGCATCCATCCATGGAGCAGTTTGTCACCTGTGCTCAGGACAAGCAGGTGCACCTCTGGGACACCAACTCCCATCAGCCCCTGTGGAGCAAGGCCATCGATGTGAGCCAATAGGAACAGAGAAGCTTTTTCTCTCCATTCTTTTTCTCGCTCAACTTAGAAATTAGATTATGTACTTGATGGAAATATGTCTTGTAAAACACTTGGTAGGACAATGCTTTTTAGTTGGACAATGCAAATAAGACTTAAGAATGACTGGGAAGTATGTAATGAACTGAGGCAGCCTGTCTCGATGTCATGCAGGACCAGGGCAGGTCTGCCGGATTTCACCCCAGCGGAGGTGTGGTGGCAGTGGGCACCATGACCGGCCGGTAAGACCTCCCCCCAGGTCTCCCAGGGCTCCCAGGTCTTCAAACTCAGAGGGACATATTTAGTAAACCCTTCAGAGAAATAAGTGTGCGTGTGTGTGTGCGCGCGTGTGTGCGCGCGTGTGTGCGCGTGTGTGCGCGCGCGCGCGTGTGTGTGCACGTGTGTGTGTGCGTGTGTCTCTCTTTTTGTCCATGGCAGGTGGTTGGTGCTGGACACTGACACCAGAGACTTGGTTTCTATGCACACCGACGGAAATGAAATCATTTCCAACGTCAAGTACTCCCCAGGTGAAACACGGCATCACAAACATTAGTCTGTGAAACTGGCTGCACGCATTCTAGAGACTACACACACACACACACCTCTGACAGCCTCTCCAGTTCCATGCTCAGGTGAAACTTCCTTTGCCCATAGATGGCAACTACCTGGCGGTTGGTTCCCATGACAACTTTGTTTACATCTATGCCGTCACCGAGAACGGCAGGAAGTACAGCCGCGCCGGGAAATGCTCTGTGAGGAAATATTACAATTACTAATAATTCATATAATAATAATAATAATAATCATACAATTCATACATGCATAATAATAACACTTTTTTGGTCTTTGTATATGAATTGCTTTGACAGGCAAAAGCAATGTACTTGCTTGATAAATTGTTGAAATTGAAAACAATGGAAAGGAACAAACTGGCACAAATAAACTAGTAGTTTAATATGAATAATAGGTTTCAATATAAAGTATTTGAACACTAACCAGGCATTGGCCCCCCCTCTCCCGCAGGGCCACTCTAGCTTCGTGACTCACCTCGACTGGTCTCAGGACAGCCACTACCTGGTCACCAACTCGGGAGACTACGAGATCCTGTTCTGTACGTCCTGTAAAACCTCTGATCACCTTCTCTGTTCCTCACAGACTCACTGGAGCCTCTCACAGTAATAATTCTAACCAACCTGTAGTCCAGTGACACCCACTACATAATGCACAAGTGATGCAAAACGAATGCATGTCCGGGTGAGGCTAGTGATGACGTATTTCCTGTTTTGTAGGGGAGGCCCCCAGTGGCAAGCATGTGACCAGCCTGGACACGGTGCGCAACCTGGAGTGGTCGTCCTACACCTGCACCCTGGGCTTCAACACCTTCGGTGGGCAGCCCTTCTCTTCCACACACATTCATTCCATTTTGCATCTGCATGACATTCACAATTGGTGTTTATTGTATGGCAACTTTATTTTTTACTGTTACTGTTTCTCTTTCTCACTCTACTTGTCTCTCTCCCCTTCCCCAACTCTCCCTCTCTCTCTCTCTCTCTCTCTCTATTTCTCTCTCTCTACCCCCCCCCCCTCGCTCTCTCTCTCTCTCTCTCTCTCTCTCTATATATATATATATATATATATATATATATATATATATA